>OMMV01207640.1:0-10464 GCA_900302635.1 Chatrabus melanurus | reverse complement strand
AAAGAACAAGGTCACGGATACAAGTGGCGGAAATGAGGTTTCTCCGTTGGGTGTCTGGGCTTACACTCAGGGACAGGGTGAGAGGCTCGACTATCCAGGAGGGACTCGGAGTGTAGCCGCTGCTTCTTCGGAGCCATTTGAGGTGGTTTGGGCATCTAGTAAGGATGCCCCCTGGTCATCTCCCAAGGGAGGTCTTCCAGGCATGTCCAACTGGGAGGAGGCCCCGGGGAAGACCCAGGACACACTGGAGGGATTATATTTCCCAGCTGGCTTGGGAACTTCTCGGGATCCCCCAGGAAGAGTTACAGGTCTTGGCTGAGGATAGGGAAGTGTGGGCTGAGTTGCTTGGTCTGCTGCCACAGTGACCCGGACCCGGATAAGCGGCAGAAAATGAATGAATGAATGAAAAAAGGCTACGCACCCCACATACACATGCCAGAGGTGTGTAATCAGACCACTAGGATCTGCAACATTGAAGAGGAACTTCAATAATCAATTAACAAAGAAAGTCTGTAATTGTTAAAAGCCTAAAAAAGTGGAATTAAGAGACCTGCTAAAGGCAGCAAATGGGAAAAAAATAATGCTTGCTATTACTGTCAGATCATCCAAGGAATGGACGCTATCACTGAAATAAATTAACAGTTCAACATTTAAATGGATTTAAAAAGTCTGGCCACGTCAAAGCTATCGCTGTCTGTCACAGGTGAGGGCCAATGGAAAGTCTCTACTATGGAGATGAATGAAATATCACGTGTCATAAGTCGTTTTGCAGCGTCAGATGTTTATATTACTTTGTGAACCGGCAGGAGTCGCTCCATTGGTGCCCATTCTGAACCTTTCTAATCTGCCAGGGATGAATCAGACTATAGCCAGTCTGGCTCCACTCACCTCCTGGAGGCAATGGGGTTTTAACATCTTCCACTACCATCCTTTCTCAGACAGACTCACTGTTAAAAACTCTCAAACACAGGGGGGGAAAAACACAAAAATGTTTTTGCGTGCAGTCGCTGCTGAATATTCACACCTATTTCATCCTTCTCTGAATTTGTCCTTTCGTTGATCCCGTCAGTGTATTTGTGTCACTCTGGTAGACAGCTGCGTTGTTTCAGAAATGAGTTCTTACATGCCCAAGCACAAGGCCATCAAATGTTATGCCCATCTGGGTTGATAGCAATTATTGCAATTGATATAAAACCAAGCCTTAAAACTCCAAGGGCATCACCGCAACCAAGTCCAATTTATTGCTTAAAATTTAAGAGCATTACTTCCTGATATCCAACAGGTTTTTTCCAGCATGGTTGGTTTTTAACTATAAATTAGCTGTCAGATATTTATTGTTGTTTTCTTCCTTTCTTTTTAAATGAAATTACTTTTTCCTCCACTGACGACTGTGTTCTCTGGTCTGAAGGCCAATAACTAAATAGCTCCAAGGTGTAAAATGTATAACCACTTGTCTGTTCTCTGCGTGTGAGATTTAGTCATGTTAAGCTTTCTGTATCCTTCACAGGAACCAAAAGTGGGACTGTGTGCATCTGTGTGAGCAGAAAGCCTTCAGGCAAACCTGTGGTAATACTGTGCCTTCATTCTGTGTTTATGGACCAGAGAAACATGACTAACACTCATATACCAAGGTGGTGATTTGTCTCCTGTTGCACTGATAGACACTGAATCAATGTCAGTAATATGGAAATGCTGGATGTTCTGGAGGATGGCTTTGAGCATGGACCCTTGAAAATTATATTATATACAACTGCTAATGCAGCTTTTTCATATTAGTGGTCAGCAGTTGCGAGAAGGCCGTTCATTAAATGGATTGCATTTCTGTAGTGCTTTTCCATCTGATGCAGATGCTCAGAGTGCTTTATAATGATGCTATCCATCCATTCACACACACACACACACACACACACACACACACACACACACACACACACACACACACACACACACACACACACACACGTCAGGGTGCTACCATTCAAGGTGCTCAACTGAACAACAGGATCAACTTGTGACCTTTGGACCTCATGGATCTTGCGACCTCATGTTTAGGGACATTAGGACCTCATATTTACACGCCTTAGGACCTGATGCTGAGCAACTTTTTCTGTTGCTGGTGAATGGTGGAAGTTGCCTTCATCTCCTCATGATTAAATACAGACAAGTACAAATAGACGAAGAATGCCTTGTACATTGTGTGCAGTCACAGCGTTTTATGCCTGAGGATTCCTAAGGTAACACCAACAACAAAAAAAGATAAAACACTTGAAAACGAGTTACCTCGTTAGCTCCAAGCTACACAGTTCAGGCAATGCCTTTTCTGATGATGTTACAGTGTGTTGTAGCTTAGTGTGTTAGTGTTGTGTAATGTTACTATGGAAATGCGTCATCATTGTCACTTGCGACCTACCGGGTACATTCAGCAGTTTGCAAAACGCCAAAAGCCTGCATTTTGTAACCCCTAATGTACAAACGTCTTAAATCGCACTGCAAATGTGTTGTTTTTGACTTTATGCATTAAAATGTATGTTTAGTTCATTATTTTTGTGCTCTGCATTGCTGTATATGTTCCATCTTAAAGTCATATCGTCTGGGTAAACAGATTTTTAAAATGTATTAAAGCTATACTGATAGTTGTCATTTGCATCTTTGCATAATGACTGATAGCAGTTTGAGACCCCAGTGACACGTCAAAAGATGTAAGACAAAAGAACAAGTCCTGGAATACTATGTACAAGATAGTCCTTATGGGCTAGAGTTCTTTTAATGCTGCTCCATGCCTGTTGGAATCTCATAATACACATTTGTTGCCTCATCTCAATGAGTCAGTGCAACACAAACACAACACCACATTAAGGAAATTATCTTAGAATTGGTGGAAATGAACTATTCTTTATTTGACAATGGAGAAACAGCAAAGGGGGAACAAAGAGCAGGCGGTACCTTCCTTCTGTTGATGAATCTGTAGTTATCCGTGGACAAGTTTGACAACGTTCTTGAACGTGTTTATGATTTTGTAATGCTAGAGTAAGTGTGGCAGCAACAAAGTAGTAAATAGACACGAAAAAAGATCAAGACTTACCCCAAGGCCGTGAAACAGTGACACAACCAGTCATGTGACCGATTCCAGTTGGGAGTTGGGATCAAAGATACAATAGAGAAAAGGCAAAGTTTGGTTTGAAGGGCTGAGATGAAGAACGTAAAAAATTGAATCATTTGAGTCCTGAAAGATATGTTTTTGCCCTGAATGTTCTATTTTTTAAGTATACCTTTAATATCTAGAATAAGCCAGAATTAATATAAAAAGAATAGCTATAGGTTGCTATTCTCCATCAGCCACCGTCCACCTGATCAAATGAAAAAGTTGCAAATACAGAATAAAACCAAAACTTCAGTTAAACCTCCATGAATCAGAGTATTGCACCTCTGCCAAAGTGGTGACCCTTTAGCTGAGCTCCCAACACTGCGGCTAAACTCCAGGCTCTTACGTGGCCATTCAAGTCTTGACCCCATGATGTGGAGCCTTAAATCAATAATAGACCACAAGTCATGCCCTTGGTGCCCCACCTTGTGCTCAGGCTCAATACACCATTTCCCTCAAACATTAAGGACTTTGTGATTACGATGACTGAACTTTCACACTTGTGAATAGCAGCCAACTGGCCATTCTAACATCCTGATTGGAGTTAGAATCCCAAAATTAAGCATTCAGGGTTTGTACAGGAAAACCTTACGTAAGCAGCACTTTATGAGCACAGGGCCTCGACCTGTTACGAGCCCTGAGGCAATAAAGAAGGTAATTGAAGGTCTAGGTACTAAGCTTGGATCTTGGAATCTTTCCTTGTTTTGATCCCTCTACTCTTGCTTTCACTTTTAAAAATGAACTTTACAGAGAAGCGGCCATTGAAAAGGAAGCTTTTGCTAATCTTATATTTTATTTTAGCTTGTGCATAAGAGACATGGAACATTGACAATAAAATGTTTCTTTCTATAAAGTGGATAAATGAACCCATACATTAGAACTCTCTACAAATACCTCTATGCAATTACTTTGGCTCAGTAGTTGCTTTTCCAGCACAATGAAAACAATATAACATTCATAGACATGAAAGATAAAGGTCTGAAGACAATAAATAAAGTATAGCAGTCAAGTTCAAAGATCAGAATCACAGAGCTGGGAGAAAAAAACAAAGCACAATAGACTTGGGAGTTTACAGACAGGACTTTCAAAGACATTATTCACACATCAAAGGTAGTTCACAAAGAATATATAATGCACCTGATTTGAAATTAAGTATCAGCAGGCCGGTCGCATCTCAGCGCGATAAGCTGTTTGCTCCCACAAAGCATGACTCGGCATTTTAACAGCTGACCTAGATAACATCAAACCCCAGCAGGCAGAGCGAGCACTGTCGGCCGGAGAGGACTGTACCTCTTTTTAAATCAACAAAATAATGACTTTCCTCTCTTTCATCAGTTGGTGACTCAATTGCTCATCAATGGCAGCCTTCTTTCCCTTTTTCCTTCCTTCCTTACTTGCAGTCACACAGTGATTCATTTACCATAATTCATTACATTCCAATACAGTGATGGCCATTGTAATAGTGTGATTTGGGACTGGGCCTAATGCTTTTTGCAGCCGTATCAAAGCTCTACAGGGAGTGAATGGAGCATGAGAACTGTTAAGCTCTTAAATATGAACATCAAAGCTTTGATCATCCAATGGCTATATATATATATATATATATATATATATATGGATCTTGTCTTCTCCCTCAGTTTTGCAACTATGATTGCTATTTTTTCTGTGTCGCTAGTCCTGTTGAAGGTCTAGGTCTTTGGGACATTTTGGTGACACTCGGTTGTGTGTGGAGAGGAATATACTGTCTAAAATTAGCTCCCATGTAGCGCAGTAACTGCGGCGTATCTTTGCCGTAAAACCGGTGTAAACCCGGTGTAGGAAGGTTTGTGCACAGCATGGAGTCTACTACCACTCCGGGCGTGAACTAAGTTGAAATTCTGTTGAATTCAACTAAACTGTTGAATGATACATTAAATATAAATAATTAACTCATCTTATTTGTGGGCGGCATGGTGCCTCAGTGGTTAGCACTCTTGCCTCACAGCAAGAAGGTCTGGGGTTCGATTCCCACCTTGCCCAGTTCCTTTCTTTGTGGAGTTTGCATGTTCTCCCCGTGTTGCGTGGGTTTTCTCCGGGTACTTCCTCCCACTACCAAAGACATGCATATTAGGTGAATTGGTGACTCTAAATTGACCATAGGTGTGTGTGGCCCTGCGATAAACTGGCGACCTGTCCAGGGTGTACCCTGCCTCTCGCCCAATGACCGCTAGGATAGGCTCCAGCACCCCTCGTGACCCTTAATTGGAGTAAGCGGGTATTGAAAATGAATGAATCTTATTTGTTTAATCAATAACCGCTGTACACAAGGATGAAAAAAAGCCGACACATTGCGCTGACATTGGTCTCCAAAACACAAAACGGCCATTCTGACAAGATAAGGTAGAACCAGTTTGATTATTGTCATGGATACATGACGTCACACTTCAGAGCTTTATACCCCTGGCAAGCTGTAAAAACGTAATGACGGCACTATGCTATGTTATAACATAACATATGCAATGTTAAAATGGCCCAACATTTCTTACTATTACCAACTGCCATAAAATCAATAATGTTTAGGACGTAGCAACTGAGCCAGTATGACTTCAGATGAAATCAATATTCCATTCAAGGGATCCTGTCATCTGCACAAACCAATCCAGTCAGCGGTTTTGTGTAGCACAACAGACAATCTAGTTATGAATATCATAAAGAAAAGGTAGAAATAACACTTCACTTATTATATGAGAAGCATCATATTTCTTCTCCAAGGATAATTATATTTTGATCTTTGCAATTCAATATTAAGATATCTGAGGTGAGAATTGTCACATATACTGTTGCTCCTACAACATTGATGCAACTTGTGGTGAGTACAAAAAATACTGTGCAGAACATCTTCAGGGCCATGGGGAAAATGAGGTTTTGGGTTTGAGTGGAAAAAGGACGGTTGCGTCGACTGATGCTCACATAACACCAGGTTACAGGAGAACATGTTCAAAAGATAAGGAAGGACTGCAGCTCTGCCTGAGTGGTTGGCAGTCGGGACCCAAAACAGTCCTGACAGGTGGTGGTTGTGGCAACACGTAGCACCAGTGTGTGCTACCAAACCTGACCTGAGCTGTTATTCATGCAGTAATTGTGCTGTACATCATTTTTGGTGAAAGGACTGGGTTTGTTTTTTTCTGAATGGATGTTGCTGTAAAATAAAGTCTAAAAGCCTAAAAACAGCAGTGTGACCTTGAGCTCAAATAGCATCATGATTTACGGTATCCAAAGATACTTGAACATTAATTTAAAAGCCATACCGTTGATCGAGCAAAAAGTAGGTCAAAAGCATCATTATGATCTCACGGTTCGGTCAGGTCAGTTCTGAGGACTCATTTATAAAACTCTGTGTTGAATCACTACTAAAACTGTTTGAACGCACAGTGTTACAGTCAGGTCCATAAGTAGTTGGACAGTGACCCAATTTTTATAATTTTGCTTCTGCACACCACCACAATGTAGTTGAAATGAAACAATCAAGATGTGCTTGTAGTGTAGCCTTTCAGCTTTAATTCAAAGAGTTTAACAAAAATATCACATTCACCATTTAGGCATTGTAGCCATTTTAAACACATTTAAACACATTTTCAGAGGCTCGCAAAGCTACTATAGGGTACCAAATACCTCTTGGGGCCCCATTGGATTGTGGGATAAAAAGGCAGGTTTTGCAAAATAATCAACACAATAATGCACACACAGTGTATGTGTTTTTTCAGGAAACCTGAGTGTGAAAACTGAAATCACTTAACTTCACTAGCTAAATGGACCCAGAAATGTCCTGTGTGTAAACAGGGCCACACACACACACACACACACACAAAACACAAAACCCTTCCAAAAAAAAGTTCCTTTAAAAAGAGCAGCATGTGTTGTTGGGGTGGGGGAGTGCTGAGGGTCAGGACACCAGTTTTGTTCTCCCCTTAAAATGAAGGCGGTGTGATCATTATAGGACCCTGAGATGACCCCGAAGAGAAGACATTTGTCTTAAACCACATTGCAGTAGTGGCTTTAAAAATCTACCAGAGCAGCAAGACAGTAGAGTTTTGATTTGTGCTTCAGTGCTCCACCTGCTCAAATAGAAATATGGCCACAGCATGTGAAACAAATACCACAAATTTGTGCACAAATTCATTAACTCTTTATTCAAACCTAAAATATGGGAAACAATGCACACTGAAAAAAGTGTTGTTGACAAGTTGAGACAAATATTACGGTACTTGCTAAATTAATTTGGATCACCCTAATTAATTTGGGTGTTACCAATAGAAGTACTTTTTAAGTTGGACCAACAATTCTCTTTTCTCAGTGTAGTGGGGCCCAATTGGTGGTTTTATCCAGTTTAGTAACAAACAACATCAGTATTTCTAGAAGTACACTGTTTTGGTGAATAGACAGGACAGTGGCAGTCCCAGAGAGGGATCTCATTAAATTTGGAGCCTCTGAAACCAGATTACAGTTGCTGTAAGAACTGTGAACACTAATAAAAAAAACAAAAAACTTCCCGAGTAACATGAGCAGAGCCTTGCAAAATACAAGCTCAATCATCCACTGCACTAGGACAGCTGAAAATGTTTGACCAATCAACTTCTAATAGTTCTCTTGGTTTGTGCGATGTCTCAGGTATTTAACCGCTGTGAAAACTTAGTCATTATGGTCACAGGCAATTGTGAGAGTCATTAAGGTTGTTTTATGTTTGCTGTTGTCAACAGAGTATAAAGCAGCAACAGCAGAAATAATTTTAATTATTTTTGGTTGTGCCACGATGCATTTAATTTCAGTGACGGCACGTCACGGGAACGTCCACCTCCCCATTTTTCTCATTTTTGTGAATTGTGAAGGGAAACGAGGAGCTGTGCAGTGAGATATTTCCAGTTTGTGGTTATTTATGTAAAAAAACCAAAAACAAAATGCAAACAAAATTAAGTACAAACTCATCCTGTTCAAATTTTATTGTATATTAACATGTGTGTGGTAAAGCTCCCTGCAATTAGAAAGATGGTGCTTACATGAAATTGTAATGATTACGTTGCTCTCCTTCTCTTCTTCAGAGCATCTCTCCTTCTGCAGTTTGAGCAGCCAAAATAGCACACTTACGTCTATGTATCGAATGTATCTGTCTGATGCGTGGGGGTCATGAAATTGCGCGGGGCAACGGCAGCTTTCTACACATGTCAAAATAGCCAATTCCACCCTATTGAGCAATGCATAAAAATGTGTGTATCTATCTGAATGTTATTATTAAGCTCCTCCAAACGGATGCTTTGACCAGAACACCAACAGTGACTCTCAAAGTTTTGGCCACAGCCCCCTGATGGCCCGTGAAGGTACTGCAGGTGGGAACCTGAATGTTTAAATGGGAAACATAATATACAATTAATTGTAACAAATTCTTACAATTAACTGTATATTGTGTTTAGCATTTGAACAACCAAGTTTTGTAGGTCTGGTTGACATTACTAGGTTCAGTAAATATAGCATTTAGTTTCTTTGAGTGAATGATTCCATTTTGACTGGACCCCTTCATGTAAATGTGGCTAGTTGATCACGACTATCCCTTGCTGATTTGGAGAAGACGACAACAGACAACATGACACGATAAAAGGGTTCTCTCTCTACACGGAAATGCATGCACCACAGTCGAAAGCATAAACTGAGCTTAATGCTGTGTTCACGTTAGCTGTAAGCAGCAGACGGTAAACCGGATGTTCCATTGTTATCAATGAGAGGCCAACAGAAAATTATGCCACGGCTGGCTGTGAGCACCAGCAACTGTGCACCGTGACGGCACTTGCCATCAAATGTTAAAAATTTTCAACTTTTGCCACCTGCTGCAGCGACAAGGACAAACTGGATGTTGTTTAATCGTTAATGAGGAGAAAAGAGGGACAGCGAGAGGGGGGATTATTTAACAGCAGAGAGTCAGCCGCTTTTTAATCAGGTATACGTGAATAATTTGTGTGATATACAAGAGTTCAGCTATAACCTCACAAAAAGTTAACTTTGTAAGCCACCATCAGAGCCAGGTCTTCCTGTTTTAATATAATGTGCAAAATGTTAAAACTCTGCTGTGTCCTTCAATGAAGTAAATTATTGTCTGCGCCGTGAACAGTGAAAAATGACTGTGCCAAACAGAGTCTGTGTAGGAGTGAAAGCCCCTGGGAAAGGTGGGAATGTGATCCCAGTGGTCTCAACTTTTAAGTCTGGATTTTACTTTAAGCAGAAGCAGACGCACTGTGTAAAGTGGGGACAATTACAGCCAACATGGAAGGGCACGACACAGGCATTTGTGGGTGTTTTTCTTGGTGTGCATGAGGTATGCAGATTAACAAGAGAAGAAGAATGAAATAAGTATGAAGGTTCTTCCAGTGAGCACATAAAAAAAAGTTTAGTGTGGGGTTTATCCAATTTCCTCCAGCACACCAGTCCACCGGGAAGCTTAATATGAAGCCTCAAACATTTAACTGTCAATGGTACATACACATAGATTTTGCACAATACACCCCCCCTTCAGTGTAAATATGAAAAGTGCTTGTTTTTAACATGTACTGATTAAAAACAAGCAAACAAAAAAAAACCAAAAACAACAAGGCCACCCCTATTGTCCAGACAAAGTGGCCTTATTAGAGCAGTGGCCTCTCTTGAGGGGGAGGCCAGTCTGGCCACCTGTAGGGTTAATTACATAACTGCATTGTAGGCACAGGTCTCCCAAGTACGGAAGCGTATTGCTGCCACACTAAAAAAAAAAAAAAAAAAGGCTCAGTATCACGTAATATTTTTCACGTTTTTACAAGATATTTTTCACGTTATTACATGATATTATCACGTTATTTCATGATATATTTTCACGTTTTTACAAGATATTTTCACGTTATTACATGAAATTATCATGCCTCTCCGTCGTAGTACCAGGGGCACAAAGCTGTGGTTCGAGCGGCGTGCGAGGTGTTTGTCTGACGTCCCGTGGAGAGGGTGCTTAAGCAGGGTTTCCTCTCCCATCATCTTCCCCGGCCGACAGTGCCCTTTCCTGGGGTAGAGTGGCTGGCAGCGGGGGTGTGGGGTTTTAAAATAAATAAATAAATTTAAAAAATACATTTTAAAAACTGTGGAAGCCTGAGAGGGCATCTTAATCTTCAGCGGACGAGAGTGCCGTGGAGAGGGTGCTTATATAACCTGCATCATCTTGGCACTCTCTGGACTCGCACTCGCAGTTCCCGCATGGGAGGCAGGCGTTCTAACCACAAGGCTAAAACCCATGACATCTAGCGTTTGTCGCTAGAACGTCTTTAGACATCGGG
>OMMV01207620.1:0-10980 GCA_900302635.1 Chatrabus melanurus | reverse complement strand
ATGTCCATTGGATACATTGACATATGACATATGTTTCCCCGTAACGTGATAACTAAGCATAACAGATGGTGTAAACTATTCCTTTTTAAAACACTATTAGCTCAACCAATAATTTGCATCATTTTTTACAAAAATTGAAGCAACTTTAACATTTGACCCCTGTACAAACTGAAATTGACCTTTGTCACCATTTTTGCTGTTTTTGCCCCATAACTCCATAACATTCAGTCACAGATAGTCCAAACTATACCTTTTTAGAATCGTTATGATCAGGCGAATAATATGGTATATGTTTCAATATGATTGAAGGATTCTACATTTGTCCGGATGCCATCTTGGAAAATATGGTGGCCATCTTGGATTTTCATGTGGCCAACGCCCTTTTTGAAGAGAGCAGGTCCTGGAGAATATCTGTGCCAAATTTCATGCTTGTGTCACCATCTGAACGATTGTTGCAGTTATCCGCTGCACTACATGCTTTTAGTCTCGGAACACAAACATGGAGCACTTACTTAACAGCGGTGTTGTCTGAGTTAGTCCACCTAGAGCCAAGAGAGGGAAACAGAAACCAGACTCAGACTCAGACATCCACACGCAGGCAGAGCCGCTAAATAGTCAGGTTCACCGTCTTAAATATTATTTTGTTGAATAATCAGACCATGTGACGTGAAAATCGTCATTTGCACGGGCGCCGATATGGCGGCCACAAAATGCATATTTTGCGATCTATCTGCTTGTAATCAAGCTTGCAACTTCATTAACTATGCTAAGCCTATATTTTCTGGGTCACGGTATGCAATGGTAACATAATTAGACTTATGATCCTTGTACCTGCTTGTCTTAATTTTTTTTTTAAATTCCTGGATGACATCCATATTCCTATTCCACTCCATATTCCTATTTCACCCAATACATTTTCAGGAAATGTCTATCTTGTCAGCATTTCTACACTATTTCACAGACATCCCTCTAATTTAAATAATTGTCTTGGTGGAGGCATATATGGTGGTGATTGTTCAAATACAAAGAAAACAGATTTCTGTTAAGCTGGTCATACAGTGTGCGATTTGAATCCGATTTTGGGCCGAATTCGGAGCCCTATGGCTCTTTTTTGAGTCGGGCCAAATTTCAGCTTTGCCGTGCGTCATTCGTCGTGCAGTATACAGGGGTAACGAGAGGCGATTAACTTCTCCCGACCGGCGATCGGATGAATTTCAGACACGTCAGTAATTCTGGTCGGCCCTTGTGAGGGTATCGTGCAGCTGAAGCAGAGCCAAGAACCGACTCCCCTAAACTCAGTGTTTTTTTTTCCCCACACTCAACCTGCGCGAAGGCAGAGAGAGCCGTCAAGAGAACTGGCGACACGGCGACGCGGTTTGTTTGGACAGAAGCCATGAAAGCTGGTTGAACTGTTAAACTTCGATGTGTCCTCCTCAACCGATCACGACAGAAATGCCGGAGAATCAAGTTGGGAGGAAACGGCTGCTGAGTTGCAGCGGCCTGGTAAGTTAATGATTTTGTTCAGATTAGCTAAAGTTGCGTTCGCTTGTAAGTTAGCGTGTCCATATACGCCAGCGCCTCTTTTTTTTTTTTTTTGGACATTTCTGGACACAGAATGGCAGAAATGGCAAAGGCAGCGCGTTTCTCCTCGGTGAAATAGCTGCGCAGTTCTGGGTTCAGAGGTCCGGCGCGTTTATTGTACATGTATAGTGTGAGCCGTCAACCCGCAGCTGACCGTCGGGCCGTACAGTGTGAGCACATAAAACGTGAGCTTTGGCTTTACATCGCATGTGATTTACTCGTACAGTTGAAGCAGGAATTGAACAAAACGCAGTGGATATTTGACCGTGAACCGGTTGCGCATTATTTTCGCTATTTCGCCGGAAATTCCGTTTGACATGCGCAGTTCATAATTTTCGGACTTGGAGATTTTTGCGCATTCTCTGCCGGAACAGCATTCCTGCACGGAATGTTATCTTGCCCGAAGACATGCCGGCCTTCCGCGATGAAGGGTTATTGAACGGGCAGAAAACTTAAGCATTTGTTTCCATGATATCAGCCTAATTAAGGATCGCGTTTCCAAGCGTACTACACAGTGATGTGCACACGCAAAGTCTCAAACAAAATGGAATAAAGGCTACCTGGCCAGAGTATGCATAGACATTAATATGTAGACACCGCAATTAATGGCGCCATTGAACGTCGCCGCCATATTGTGAGTGGCATTGTTGAAAGCAGGAAAGATTCATCAGTTACGTGCTGCTTGGGACTGTAAACATTGTACTATTCAGACCAGATCGCTGCAGAATCACGTTTCCTAGGTAAGGTTTTTTGGTTGTATTTGTCCATTATAACATCATGTTGAGAGCTAAATTAGCTAACGCTGTATGTATGTAGCTTTATTTATATGCGATAACTTTATCTCGTAGTAATATCCTCATTATTTGGCAAATTTTTTCTCTTCTTTTTCTTTTCTGCGCCGCAGTGATTGTTCTTGTATCTCACCGCCAGTATGAGACACACTGCCCTTTTTCTAATAGCGTCCCCAATGGACAAAAGAGTGAAAAATTCGTCTCCAATTGCAAGCGGTATAGTAGATCGTGTAGATGTCTCCTCATGCTCTCGACTCTGCGCTTATTTTCTCCAAGTCCTAAAAATGCGGCCAAAAGGAAGTTCCACGTCCTAAAAATGCGAACTGCGCATGTCAAATGGATGTTCCAGCTAAATGCCGAAAATAATGCGCAACCGCTTCACAGTCAAATATCCACTCAGTTAACAAAAAATTTTCTAAAATCGCACAGTGTATGCCCAGCTTTAGGTTTGCTTATTGTTTTGTAACCATGAGCACTAAGTTTAGACTTTTAAAGGATTCCTTGGTTTAGCCGTTTTGATGAAGTTGCTTGACAGATTAGAAGCAGCAAAATACGTATTTTACAGCAGCCATGTAGGTGTTGTAAACGACAACACTGATTGTCAGATTCTCCATTCTTTAATGGCTCCAAACGTTTCTGAATCTACCAAATTTTGAAATTAAAAAAAAAAAAAAAAAAGAAGTAGTGAACCTGGCTAAACAAGCTCATGTACCGACAGCCGTAGCTTCAGCCACAGCCAGCATGCTGGCATGTTTAACGTTCACAAACAAAAGATTCATGCCAGAGCAAGATTCATGCCAGGCCTCACAGCAGTTGATAGGTTAGACGTGTACGATGTGCTGATTGTACAAGGTTAGTTCTAATTTTGATCTGCACGTTCCAGCTCCAAGAATCAAATCAACATTTTTCCTTTTCAGTGCCCACCTCCGGTCTTTCGGGTCGATGCTGCTGAATGTTACACTGTTCACTGGGTAATGTCTCCTGAAGAAAACCCTAATGAAAAAAGTAAGACAAAACAAAGCAGGTTTTTAAAAATCTTAACTTTACTGTGATCCCCATAACAGGCGTACATAGTGAGAAGGATCCCTCCCAAATTATGACGGCAAAAACACGCCTTTTTAAAACGCTGACCCAAGTACACCAACTGCTTCAGAAAATGATTCACTATTTTCAAGTGCTCGAAACACAAAATGCAATGTTTGAAAGCGCTAGGAATTCCAAGTGAAACAAATGCTTCATAAAATGAGTCAGTTTCAAAAAGTCCAAAAATTACATGACACACTTGCTTCAGAAAATGACCATATTGAAGTCCCTGAAACACTAAATCCACTGCTTCCAAATGCTTGAAATACTAAGTGAAGCAATTGCTTCAGACTATTTTAAAGTGCTCAAAACATGAAATTCGGTTTGTGAACTCTGTTTCATAAAATTTCAAAAAGATCAAAGCATTAAATGAAACACTCCAGAAAACTGATAGTTTTGAAGCGCTCAAAGCACTAAAGCCAATATAGATTATAAACACAAACTGAAACTGATTCCGAAAATATGAAATACTGAAAACACTAAATGAAACACCCATTAGCTTCAGAAAATGATACACTATTCTGAAGAGCGCAAACCACTAAATTCACTGCTTCGAAATGCCAGAAGCACCAAGTGAAACAAATGTTATGTAAAACGATTCAGTTTCCAAACGTACACAACATTAAATGAAGCACTTGCTTGTGAAAAAGATTCACTGTTTTGAAATGCTTGAAACACAAAATCCATTGTTTGAAAGCACTCGACATACAAAGTGAAAGTGGTTCAGAAAATGATTGTTTCAAAACATGCAAACCCCTAAATTAAACACTTGCTTCAAAAAAAAAAGATACGTGAATCTGAAACGCTCAAAACACTAAATTCACAGTTTCAAAAACACTAGAAATCTTAAATGAAACAACTGTTTCATAATACAACTCCATTTAATGCACCAAACACTAAATGAAGCACTTGCTTCAGAAAATGATTCACAGTTTTGAAATGCATCACAGCAATGAAAGCCAGTGGACAGTGAGACGTCCCAAAATTAATCTCTGGCAGTTGATGTGAAACATTTTCCAAAGATTAAGACGAATAATTGAAAAATAGACCTATTTCTCAATGACAATACAAAGAAATGTAGAATCTGAATAAGTCTGAATCGTGCCCACAGTCTAAAACTGATGACCGACTAGTGTTTTGTTTTATCCAGCTCACCTGCGCTGGCTGTCAGTCAGTGTAATGCCCTGTGACGTCACTTTGAACTGGACTACGGTGGCCCCTGGACGCAAACTACGGCCCAAGGTAGCGTCTGTTGCCTTGGCGATGGCCTGGGGTCCAGTCAGTGACTCAGTTTCCACGGAGTTCAGGTAGAGGACGTTACAAGCTGAGGGACACAGGTGAGAGCGTAAGAACACGGACATAACTCTGACATTTATCGAAGCTGTTGTGGCTTAAAAACACCTCAGAAAACATTTCACCAACAAGTTCCACATAATAAGACTTTGCTGTCTGCCATGAAAAGAAATACAGTCAGGGCCAACATCTATTGCTGCACTTTGGGGGTCAGAGGTCATAGTCACAATGTTTGCAATTTACATGATAATTTATATTTAGACTATACACTTCATGTGGAATCACAGGACACCTTAAAATACAATCACCGAAATGAAAAGCATTTGGGAAGGTGATGGTTTAGAGCAGGGGTGGGCAACAGGGGCCAAGATGGTGCAGGTTTTCCTTGCTACCGATCACCTCAGCAGGTGGTTTTACTGATGAGCTCCTCCCCTCAACTTAAAGTCCTGATGATTTGTGAAATCACCTGCTGAGGTGATCGGTAGCAAAGAAAACCTGCACCTTCTTGGCCCTTCATTTCCACCCCTGGTGTATAGGCTTGATATGACGTCCTTCAACTTCTTGGGGATCAGCCAAAAACATAGAACTTCTACTTAACATTAATTTTTTTCTCATCTTGATTATTGTAATTATTTTTTCCAATATTGTTCAGTCCTCTATTGCCCATCATCAACTGCTTCAAAATGCAACAGCTAGACTGTTCACAAAAACTAGTTGCCGTGGTCATAAAAAGGAATGTCACTATAGCAACCTAAATCATGAAGAACAACCCAACTTAAAGACAGCCATATTTCATAAATTAAATTTTACTTTAAAAAAGTGGAATCTCTGTCTTGTTGCTGACATTTTGCCATGCTGTCATTTTCTGCTCACATCATGGCAGGAATTTAAAAAAAAAAGTTCTACAAATGTTATGAGCCATTGCTGTGTCAGTTTGGCTGACATTATATGAAACTGTTATGTTATTGGTTATAACTGTTGTCTTATTGGTTATGTGTATGAAAGATGAGCAGCACTCAGGTCAACACTGACTTTGACCACGGTGAAAAAACAAATTTGAGAGGTGCATGTTGTTCATAACAGCTCTGTTGTAACAGCAATGTCCAACTCAAAACACTCCTCACTACTTATCATTTGTAAGCATCATCAGACTAACCCTGGCAACTGTTCCGAACTAAATCCATCCATTATAATACACATTACAGTTTTCTTACTTAATAAAGCTTGCAAGATAATTTTCTTTCTGGCCTTGTACATTAAACATCAGAAAGTTTAAGTAGTTTAAGTTTATTTTTAAGTGTGTTGCCATCCTTGCTATGTATTTCATACACAGACTGATGTTGTGTTTGTGTTGTTGCCCTGGACACTATATAATTAAATTTGCAAACGATACTGCCTTGGTCAGCCAACTGGAACAGGATGAAGTTGAACGTTGAAATGAATCATAGCCAAGGACTCTAGTGCAGTAAACCACAATGCCGGACGGTTTGAACAGGTTTTATTGTCCACGAACAAAATCAGCAGCAGCAAACTTGACAGACTGGAAGGGATAGTTAACACTCAGGCTCGGGTTAGTGCACAGTAATCACTCCAAACCTATCCTCAGCTTCTCTGTGGGAAGAGACAAAAAAACATAATCCAGAACAAGGCAACGTTCAGTAACCCGACTTCAGTTAACAAGAGCAGTCTGTCAAAGAGCTAGGCAGTAGACTTGTCCAAAACTTCGAATAAGTTCAATAACGAGTAAATTTCATACCACAGAGTCCATACAGCAGGCATAAGCAGAAGTCCGGAATGGCAGCAAGGTTCGACAATGTGGAGTCCAAAAACACTGCAACTAAATCACAAGACACGAGACAAAAACAGAGGTCCAGAATGATAGCAAGGTCGGTAACATGGAGTCAGAAAACACAGAGACTCAGAACACAATAAGCCAGTCATAATTTTTAATACCCACACCCAAGCCACCTATCATGACAATCACTGCTCAGCCCTCAAATATATGTGTTAATAAAAGTTAGACTTCGACTTATCTTAGACTTATCCTCTTTGGCTCATATCAGCTTTCTATAGGAACACCCAAGTTCCTTTAATCAACTGCTCGACATAAGCATGTTGCTATATTGTCATGCGGGGAGTGACGGGATTGCCCACTGTTCTGTAATCGTAGACTATTGGATGTGTCTTGAAGTGGTTATCCAGACTAATTTTAAAAGAATTCTTGGATGGAGCCTGAACTACTTCTTTTGGAAGCGCATTCCACCAGTTGATGACTCTATGTGAAAATGAGTACTGGTGTCTCTGAGTATTAAATTATGTCTTCTTAAGTTTTAAGCTGTGTCCTCCTGCCTGCATCTAAACACAAGTTGGTGGATGTGGAGTATTTCTTGTGCAGGTACTTGTATACATTTATTAGGTATCTCCTTAATCTGTGGTAAACTAGTGTTGGGAAGCCAAATTCATGGAGATAGTCTTCATAGCTTAGGTGGACTAATGACGCCACTTGCTTGGTCGCACGTCATTGGACCTTTTCTATATCCTCAGCAGTTGTCCACATTTATGGACTCCAGACGGGTGTGGCATATTCTAAATGAGATCATACCATTGCTTTGTAGATGCAGAGAAAGGTCTTCTCATCAATTAAATGGAAAGTCCTCCACAACAGGCCCACCATTTTGTTTGGTTTTTGGTGGTCATACCAATGTGGTTTTCCATCTTAAGCTCTTTATGCATGAAGACTCCGAGGTCTTTTTCTGACTCAATTTCCTGTAACTCAACTACCTTGTCTCCGTCCATCATTTTTTATGTAACCTCTCCTGCAGACCTTCCCATCCTGATGCCCACACTGAGGGTGGAAGCGCTTTTGCCACGTACTGGCCTATTTCTGAAGTTCTGCTGAATCTCCCAAGGATCGTACTTTGCAGAAGAATTTAGCATCATCTGTGAAGAGTTTTGTCATGCACTCAACAACATCAGACATGTCACAAATAATGTGAATAGCAGGGGTCCTAGCACGCTGCCCTACGGTATTCCACTTCTGACCAGTTGTTATCCTCCCATGCAGTTTACGATTGAGTCCGTAGCTTAATACCTTCAGGAGTAGCCTCTGGTGGAGCACCGAGTCAAATGCTTTCTGAAAATCCAGATAGATCACATTGCATTCAAGTCCACTATCCAGGGCTTCAGACCAATACTCTAGAGCTTGTAGCAGTTGGGTGACTGTGGAGCATCCACTCATCAATCCATGCTGTTGGTCTCTAAATAACTAAATAAATGTTGGATTATCTGTTCTCTCACAAGCCCCTCCATAATCTTACTAATGACTGAAGTAAGGCAAACAGGCCTAGAGTTCCCAGGGTCTGATTTTTTTACTCTTCTTAAATATGGGGATATTTCCTGTTGACCTGAGGCAGTGTCCCTTCTTCAAATGACGATTGGAAGAAGATTTGTAAAGGCTCTCCTTTACAAGTCTTCTTCCTATCGTGAAAATGGTTTTCTTTTGCCCTTAAACCAGTTAATTTACAAAGAAAATTGTGAAACATTGATTACTTTTCTTGAAAAAAAACAACTAAACTTGAGTTAGCAAACATCTCATTGGTTTAAGGGCAAAAAAATAGTTTTCAATTTTTGTCCTTTGTCATCCCATTTTATGGGAGCTTTCGTTTGTGGTGGAGATGGGGGCATGTTCTGGCTTCATTCGTCCTGTCCAGGTCATGCTGGTCTTACTCACGCTCCATCTTTTTGTCCATTTATGGGTTGGCCGGGAGTTAGGCGTAGTCAGGCACTGTCAAGATGGAAACATCCAGAGCTGCACTATTTGAGCTTCAGATCCACTATTCAGAAAACCTATGAGTGATGTCACGGAGGGTTTTTATCTTCTGTTATTTTTATAATGAGTTAGCTTTATTGTATGTATATTCAGTTCACTTTATAATCAGTTTGTAATAGATTCACTCTATGGACAGCACCGTCAATTCATGTCAACATATTTATATTTGTCAGGGACGTGTACAGTTTTAAATGCAAATGTCACTATCTGATGTAAAGCTAATTTTATATGTATCATCCTTAGGCAGGTCACAAAAGAAAACATACAAGTAACAACAGTGGTGCCATGGTCAGATCTCCTCCCTCATAACAGGAAGGCTTTGGGGTTGGTTCCACTAAAGCCCAGTTCCTTTCTGTGTGGAGTTTGCATATTGTTGTCATGTCTGCATTGATTTCTGCCCACTTGCAACACATCGTATCAACATTATAACATTATCAACATTATCAACTCCAATTAAGGTTGGTGGCAGCACCCAGTTCAAACCACATGAGGGTGGAGAATGGAGTGCCTCCGCCCTGGTACACATACGGATCCAACAACATGCAACTGAGCTCACATTCCCGAAATAGCTCTGATCTTTGTCGTTTGATAAAATAGCTACAGTAACTGCATAAGAGGAAAAAAAATCCCTTCAGGTTTTTTTTTCTTTGATGGAAGTATTAATTCACTCTTATTTTGTTCCTCACCAGCACACTATGGGAAAGAGACCCTGTACAGCGGAGGCCAAGACATGCAGAACTTCATCTCCTCTGGTTTTGTGACACTTGGACGTGGCCATTTAAAAGGTAAAGTCTGCCCTCTGTGTCTGTTCAAATCCTTCATCGCTTCAGTTTCATTTCCATGAGAAGCAAATGCAGAATAATAACCACTTCATTCACGACGCTTCTGCATCATGCTGTCATCTTCCTTCTGCCAAATGCGTGCGCACAGTAATTAAAAACTTAGTGTGACTTAGTGGAAGATGAACATTACGATACACAATGGCTTGAAGTGACATCTTGTAAAATCCACACATATTTATTATCTATGACTACATCCACACTTCCAATGAGAAAGTAACACTTTTGCCTTTGGAAAGCAGCCGGTGTGAATGCAGCATGGTACAGTAGTGGTTTTTGCCTCTGTTGTTTTAAAAGTTCTGATAAATCCAAAGTTGTTCCAGCATGGGAATGAGCTGTAAACAAGAAGCCCGTTGTTTTGTTTTTTACAGCACAGCACTCGATAGATGAATCGGGGCAGATGTCCTGGCAGGGCGATCTGGACATTCCCCTCTCCTACGGTATGTTCTCCAAATGCTCCACCTGCTGCCGGAGAAAAGCCACATATCCTGCTTTCTGCTAACACCTGATAAGAAAAGTCGCTTACACTTCACACAGCCGTGCCGCGGAGTGCACTTGGCTGATAATCACAGCACATTCGTTGGATGCAGAGTGCCAGTCTTTAATTTTTTTCCACTCGGTGGCTTTGCAGCCCCATTATGGGATAGCAGTGTGACAGCAGGGTTAAATGGATGTGTCTGTCTGTTTGTGGATGTTTGATTCACAAAGAGTGCATTTATTGAGCCACGGCAGACAGGTGAGGGTGTCTGTCATGATTGGCAGTGCAACTGTAGCCGGCTAATACGACGGTTTATAAATGTAAGGTAAGTGAAAATTTCACATTTTTACATCCATGTACTGCATTAACACAGACTGAGAGTAACGACAGTCCAGAAAGAGTTTTGTCTTGTGTTTTTGCTTGTTTTGTTTTTTGGTGGTTTGTTGCGACTGCTTTTCTAAGAACCATCATTATTGTAATAATTATTACAAAAGCAGGCGGGAATGCACAGCTAATTCAATCACTACTGTAATAAACTAGATAATAGGACATGTGGGCATGAAGACAGTAAGGGGCCTATCACACTGAGCTGCGACTGTCGTGGCATGGTCGTGACCTGATGGAGCCGCGACATTGCGGCGAAAAATGCGGATTTTGGCTGAGTCGCACCTTGCACTCACACTGACGTGGAAGAGCAAAATGATTGCGGATGGCCCGTGCATGACGCTCGACACGCACGCGGCATGCGCTTGTTATGTGTGGGAGCATGCAGCGATATTCGTCCCAAAAATGCGCCTGGATGTCGAGCGAGTGCCAGGCGGGATTCACTGGATGCCGGCCGTCATTTGCGGGAGTGTGGAGTGAGATTCGTGCGCCACGAATGAACACATGGACGACTAAATGAACGGATGAATGACACTGGGAACGTTGCCAGACATTTGTGTGAGTGCCATGCAGCACGCGGACATTATTCATACGTGACAATTGAGACATCGCGACGAGAGAATTCCACTTCTGCACGGACAAATCAATCCTAACTGTGCATTTTAATTATATACATTAATAATCCGCTGTCTAACTTAATAA
>OMMV01207613.1:0-12636 GCA_900302635.1 Chatrabus melanurus | reverse complement strand
GCCATCTCTTCATCAACATGCATGCGCCACACTCAGAAAATGGCGCCGTACAGTGTTGTTTGTGTGCTGCTAAAGCTGGTGAGCCTATTACATCTTTTACAGCAAAATATCCTTCTTCACCAGTACTACCAAGAAGAACAAAAAATTATCGAGGACACTTTACGTCAATTCTTTAGCCTGTTGCCGCTTTAGGTCTATGGTTTTCGCTTGTTTCCGTCAAAGCGTCACAGCGCAACCAGAGGCCTGGCATGTGTTTTACATCCTATTCAGGCGTATTGAGTGCATTCGTGTGGACGCACACATTTACTGAAACGTCTTCGTATTTATGACAAAGTTTCTTGAAACTGTAAGCGTTTCGTTTTCATGTGAACGGGCCCTAAGACTTCCCATATTTTCCGGACTATACTGTATGTCGCACGGAAGTATTAGTCAGATTTGTTCAAAAATGCATCATGAAGAGGAAAAATATCGGTCTATCAGTCACATTTTTTTTTGAAATGTGCTGCTACTGTTTCATGCAACAAAAATCAAAATCAACTTAATTGGCACATTATTTATTTATAATGCAAACACCACATTAGCGAGCAGAAGCTAACAGGCTAAGTAATGTTATTGTAAGAGCTGCAACGAACTCAACAGTAAGCTGCTTCTTGTCATCACTGAACAGACAAAAAACGTCAATGTTGTGCTAAACGGGTGCACGTTTACGTCACTAAATGTAAATTAACTTTTACAAACAACTATGCATTTTTGAAATGATGATGATAATGTAGTATTTTATATATATATATATATATAAAAGTCGCTTTGAAATATAAGTTGCAGGACCAGCTAAACAAGTAAAAAAAATAAAATAAAAAATAAAAAAGGGGGAAAAAAGCGTGACTTATAGTCCAGAAAATACGGTACCTGTGTTTAGTAATCATTTATTAAGGGTATTTGTGTTAACTAAGGTATTAATTTATACAATACTTAAAAATTTATAAACATACTAATCATCATTAGTAAATGATTACTAAACACAGTTAACCATTAATACACCCTATCGCATTTAGTCACTCACGAGCCTACGTAGGGGGCGCACTGTTGGTTTTGCCTTTTTTTTGCCAAGATTTCCAGGCAGCCGTACTTCTGCCTGGTTGTGTTGTAACCGGCGCTGTGTTCAGTACGCGAGAATTAAAAATACATAAAATACACCTGATAACTGTAATTCAGATCGGACAAACTAAGTAATAAATAGTAAATACATACCCTGCAGCACAACCGCATCCCGCTGATTTTACTTGTCTTGAAGGGGCGCACAGCGTGCTGCTGTCCGATGCTGCTTCGGGCTTCATACGGCTTTGTTTGCTTCGATGCTTCTAAGTTCTACGAGTTCGACGTGAGGCTCAGTAAACATCCAAAAGCCATCATCACGTTTGTGTTTTTTGATTCTTTCGTTTGTCCAACCTCAGTCAATAAGCAGCGAGCATAAACATCTTTAAAACGAAGTGGCGGTAACTGTTTCAAAGTCCGGTGTCCACTGCACAGCTGTCCGGTTCAGATCGCCAACAGAGCCGTACGCTGTAGTCAACCGCTGTCGCGTCCTGTCAGAGCCTTCATGGTCACACTCTTCCAAAATCAAATAAACTTGCGCGGCTTTCTCGTAGATACATGCAGAAATAAAATGTATTTTCCACGCACTGCGAAGCCAAAACATTCATTGTATGAAAGAGACCAGAAATTCGGTTGCCTTCCAAACTCTCCGGAAGTTGATGACGCAATGGATTCTGGGTCGATGTTTGTCTATATGTGATAGGGTCTATTCACTGTTAGTTAATACTTATTACTGCATTTGTTGTGTTCTTTCAGCTTCTCCCAATTTCAGCTTGGGATCGCCACAGCATATCCAATATGATTCTGCATGTTGATTTGGCACAAGTTTTACACCGGATGCCCTTCCTGACGCAACTCCACATTACATGGAGAGCGGACAGGGGTGGCCTTGAACCGGGAACCTTCTGCTTTGAAAGCGATCGCACTTAACCGCTTGGCCACCACACTGCCCAATGCTTATTATTACTGCATTAATTAATGTCAATTAATGTACCCTTATTGTAGTGTTACCACTTCTTCTCCTGGATAACCCATTTCCTTGCTACTTTCACCTCCAGATTTTTTTAAATCCAGTCATAAACCTTTCGAAACACTGCACCAACGTAGCGATGCTACATATTACCTGCCATGACGGCATCAAAATATCAACCAATATGTTCCCAAGTTTGGTGCTGTCTGCCAGACGAGAAGTTGCACCAAAAGCATGACTTCTTTAATGTTAAAATCAGTTTTATTTCTTCCACAGATGAGTGCTGTTAATTTTCTATGATAATTCATTATTGTGTTGATAATTATAGCCATTATCTAATAAATCCAAAGTAGCTGTTGACCTTCAATTTATGTGTTTGCTCGAAAGCTAAACAGGCGGCCTCCAGGATTCAGCAGTCAGCCAGCAGCTTCCACTCCAACACTACTTTCGCCCACTTGAAGACTGGAAACAGCTGCCCCCCCAACTAGTGTACATTTGTGTGGATTAAGCCTCGGCTCTACGGCCGAGGTTTTGGAGAGATTGTGTGCAGAATAGGCCAGGAAGCTGTTTGGAATTGGATGTTGTTCCTCCCCTCTCATCATTACCCTCAAACCCGCACAAAAGACCCAAATCTCCCAGTGCCTTTGAACCTGTATTTCAAAATGAAAGACATGTCCAATGGAGGGTCTTTTCTTATTCTCCTTTTTACTGAAAGGAGGCAAGAGGGGGGGAAGAAATAGAGAAAAAAGGGGCTTTAGACCCTCATTTCCCCTCCTGCTCTCCATCCTTCATTTTCTTCCGGCTTTGAGCCACTTATTGGAGGAAAAGGCAAATTTCTGGAAAAATTCCTAGAGGGTCTCCCCCCTCAAATCAACCCAGCACCCTCATCCCGTATTTTTGGACAGAGAAGAGGGCAAAAGAGCGAGGAAGAAAAGAAAGCAAAGGAAAGCATGGCTAAAGGAGAGGATGAGAAAGAGGGGACTCTGGAGGCAGCTGTTGGAGAGGTTAGTTAGAGATTTGCAGCCATTAACTTCAGTCCAAGCCAGCTCGACCACTTGAAGCAGAAAAGGGTCGGGGCCAGCCAGAGCCCCGATATGAAAAGGGACGAGACCCAGCTTGATCTTGTGGGGAAATTGTTTACAAGTGGGGCCCTCAGGTCGACAATAGAGCCGAGTGCACGAAAGAGGGGAAGCAAGGAAAGGGAGAGATGTGGACAAGGACGGAGCAACGGAGGGAACGAAGGGACGGTTTATTGAAAGGGTGAAACAAACCTGGCAAAGCCGAGGAAAGAAAGTGAAAGAACAGGGAGTGAGTGATTAAGGATGGACGGATGAAGGCCTTAAACTGTGCCGGCAGTGGAGGAGGTGGTGGGGGGTCAGCAGTTGCGACACAATAAGTGGAGGACCTCTGGGGGAGGAGGGCACAGCGGGCTTTCTTTCTCTTTTCAAAGGCAGGATAAACAAGGAAATGAGTCTGTAATCATTTCCAGAAATTGCCTTCCTCGTTGCCTCTCCTCTCCTGGGCCGCCTAACCGCCTCCGTTCATTAGCGGGCCATGGCCTGATTAAAGACTTTTATTGTCCCGAAGAGAGACAGAGGGAGGATCTTCAGTCCACTTTTGTCAATGTGAGTGATACATCAGGTACGTTTGGCGTTTTTTTTTTTTTACTGCCATTTCCACCCTGAAGGTTTATAACCTTATTACGCTGTACAGGCAACAGGAAGAGTTATCACAGTTATTTTATTTGTCTTTCATATCAAACTATAATTTGAGAATGTTTGTGTGTGTGTGTGTGTTTTTGTTCCACAAATCCTCCGAGGTACTTTGGCCAATTTCCACCAAACTTGCTGTTTACATGTAGGTTAACCACAGAATTGCACTTGAGGGTATTTGTTTTGGCAAAGGTCAAGGTCATTGAGGTCAAAGGCCCTCTTTGTTCCCCTACTCCTCCCAGGTCCTTTGGTCAAGTTCCACCAAACTTGATATGTGGATGACCATCAACCCCACAATTGCTCTTAAAGGGTTTGTTTTGGCAAAGGTCAAGGTCATTGGGGTGAAAGGTCAAAATTATGATTTTTCACACCAATGTCTACCAAATTTGGTACACATATAGAGGTTTGTTCTGGAATTGCCCAGGCGAGGTCAAATTTGGCAAAGGTCAGTCATTGGGGTCAAAGGTCAAAATTTAAGTTTTTCACTCCGATTTGCACCAACTTGGCACGCATATGTACATAGGTTCTGGAATTGCCCAGGGAAGGTCATATGTGCCAAAGGTCAATCATTAGCGCCAAGGTCATGTCTACCTGTCTGTTTGTTGACCTACTTACTCCTCCTACTTCCTTTTGCTGATTTCTGCCAAACTTGGTATGTCAATGAAGGTTGCCCTTAAAGAATTCAATTTAGCAAAGGTCAAGGAATTTTATTTTCAACCCAATTTGGACCAAATGTGGTACACATGTAGGGAACCTCCAGAATTGGGCTGGCAAGGTCAGCCAGAGGTCAATCATTTCAAGGTAATTAGGGTCAAATGTCAGATTGCCGTAGCCCTTACTGTCTTCATGCACATGGGTACTATAATAATCTACTTTCATGGGTACTATTACCTAGTAAATAAAAAAGGAAAACTTAATGCAAAATCAAACGCTGTCATCACTATCAACTGCCACGTGTACTGTATTTGTTTGAACTAACTGCAGGTGACACCATATAACAGATTGTGAACCAACTTCGATCTGATCTGATTGTGCAACATTTATTAAATTTAAGCGTTTCCTGACAGGCCGCTGTGGAAACATGAGCTCATCACACAGAAGTCTAAATGCTAATCCATTAATGAGCCACCATATCCTTTCCCTTTGCTTCATCCAGCAGCAGTACACAGCAAAGTTCTGCTGCTATTCAGGAGCCCAGGATGCTGTTCTTTTGCAAAGAAGGTTTCCCAGTGCCAAATGCAAACCTAATTGAGTAAATTAAATAAGCTTTTCTTTCTCCATCAGATGTCCCAGTGGAGAATCCCTTACTTTGTCTGGAAACAATCACGTCTCAGATTCTAATGGCACTGTGTTTGTTTACCTGTTTGTGTGACGCACATCTAGAAAATGTACCTTAAAAATGATACCGTTGTGCGCGACGTGTATTCCCAGAGAATGTACAGATAAACAAGTTACTAATAAAAATAAAAGCATCACTTACAAATCTATATCTTCTGACAAAAACATTTATGTTTCAATCTGCTGAAAGAGTTTACAGTAAATGTCAGCCGAATTCTGTTGAATATCGGACCAGCAGGAACATAAAAGGATCTTCTCAAGTGTTTTCTCTAAAAAGAATTCAGAATATTTGCATACATCAAAATATTTAAATATTTTTGACTTGAACCTAGTAACGGCTGAAATATAATTCGCCTAATTTCAGCTTTTTATTACTGTACTGCTAAAATTTCGAACATTTTTGAAAATTTCCAATTTCATTTTATGAATAGTGAACGACTGTGCCCCGTGAAGCCAGAATTGTAATTTGTAAATTCAGGAAACCTTTCTGAGCCCCCAGTTTTCACATTGATGTTCCTTTTCAACATGGCTATTTACAGCAAAAAGTTAGCTTGTTCTTTAAATTTTTTTCATTTTAAATCCATTCAAAATAGTGTCAAATCAACTCTATTCGCGTGTTAAATCAAGAGCATTAACAGCAGCAGATTTAATTGACACTGTGATAGAGTCATTTTAACAGTGTTTTGAATGGGAACACCTCAAAATGCAATCAACTATTTCCTGACCAATCCTCTTCTATTTCTGGTTTCTCAAACGTTAATCAACTACATTTTTTAAGGGTCATCTTATAAAGAAACTGTGTTTTGCTTTTGCTGTACTTCTTTAAGAGAGTGCTGGCCACTCCCGTGAACGATAATCCTCCCAGGCTAACTCCAACAAATCCACAGGATCCTCCTTTGCTTGTATTCAAAAGAGCTACAGAGACTGGGAGAGGAGAACACAGCATGGAAGGACAAAAAAAGAGAGAATAAATCAGAGGCTGAGAGGGCACAAAAACCCACAAAGAAATTGGGAAGCTTGGACTCGGGTTAAAAGCAAAAGGGCGGTCTGGCAGGACAGCAGACAGTGAGTTGTGGTTGCTTAGGAGGCCTATCCCCGCCAGGGAGGAAGTGTTTGGGTTTTATTGGTTTCATATGACACGACAGAACCTTTTTAAGATGTTGTAGACGCGCTGGTAAAAAACCAGTCTGCCCACCCCTGCATTAAGTGCCCCTGTGATCTCGGCCATATTTATAGGCACTGTCTTGTGTCACATGGCTTCTATTTCTTCACTTGTTGGGACTCCCTGCGGCTGCTTTTACAAGCACAGGTATGAAGAGGTCACAAGCGCCCGTCAGTCGTCTGCTCAGAGAGGAGAGCACACACACTGCACTACACACTACAGTACACTGCTTTAAACCGTTTATTCACAAGAGAATCATTAAGAAAATGCCACTTAATCCTCTTACACGAGTTAGCACGTTGCTCTTAACACAACAGCTTCACTTTTTAAGTACATACGGCCACCAAATATGCACTGTGGTCATCCTTGTAATTAGTATAAAGACATGTTTCACAGCGACTGAGGTGATTTCATTTGAGTACTGCACTGCAGCCACTGTTTTGTTCTGCAAGGCGGAACAAACCACTACATGCTGCTATTTTCAGAAGAAAAAAAAAACCAGAACTTTTTTTCTGATCTAGTACCAAACCAGAGAAGTGACCTGATTCAGTTACAGATGAAGCAGCGTTTGCTGCTGCAGTAAGCTCTCGAAATGTCACGTTCTCTACAACAAAGTTATCATTTATTTGAATTCATATTTTGTAATATAAGATGATGCAAATACTATTTGAAAATTGATTTAAAGGGTTGTGCCGCTTTGTATACTTTGTTATATTGGGTTTTCGTTTTTTCAGATTGTAAATCAACAGCAGTTATGTGCCCACACTTGGAGAAAGCTGAACCATAAGTGAGATGACAAACTTATCAGGCTGCATTTTCTCTTCAGATGCCAATACCCAAAGCATATTAGCCCATACCAAGAAGATACTGCAGCCTTTGTAAAATTATTATTCATATCGCACACCTAAATGAGTTCTGAGGGTTCTCTGGGAATGTTAGGTGGAAGAACCTGTCCAGAAGGCCTTCAACTCACACCTCCGAAGGAACTTCTCCTGCAACCCATGGACCACTCTGACACAGAGTCAGAGTGGTCCATGTTCAAGCTCTCCATTGCTCTGAGTTGTGGCCAGACTGTTGTCGGTGCTTGTCGCAATGGCAACCCAAGAACCCGCTGGTGGACACCTGCTGTGATGGAAGCCGTCAGGCTGAAGAAGAAGGTCTTTTGTGTCTGGTTGGCACAGACAACAGACAAGTACCGGCACGCCAGAAGGGCTGCAGCCTCAGTGGTTGCTGATGCAAAAACTGTGGTGTGGGAGGTGTTTGGAAAGGGCATGAAGAATGACTTTCGGTCAGACTCGGAGCAGTTCTGGTAAACCGCCATGACTCAGGAAAGGGAGGCAGTTCTCAGCCCAAGCTGTTTTCAAAAAGGGTGGAGAGCTGCTTACCTGGACTGTGGATATCATTGGGCAGTGGAAGGAACACTTTGAGAATCTCCTCAACCCTACCGGCGTGCCCTCCCTAGAGGAGGCAGGGATGGAAGGCTGGGATGGATCTGGTGCCATCTCCCTGGCAGAAGTCTCTGAGGTAGTCAAAGAACGCCGCAGTGGCAAGTCGACAGGAGTGAACAAGATGTGCCCCGAGTTGCTGATGTCTCTGGATGTTGTTTGGCTGTCATGGCTGCCATGCTTATACAATGTTGCATGACAGTCTGGGACAGTACCTCTGGATTGGCAAACTGGAATGGTGGTTCCCATATTTTAAAAAGGGGGCCGGAGAGTGTGTTCCAATAATAGAGGAATCACACTACTCAGCCTCACCAGGAAAGCCTATGCCAGGGCGTTAGAGAGGCGACTTAGACTGATAGATGAACCTTGGATTCAGGAGGAGCAATGTGGGTTTCCGTCTTTGTCTTGGAACCGTCACACAGATATTAGAGGGGGCTTGGGAATTTGCCCAACCAATCTACATGTGTTTTGTGGACTTGGAAAAGGCCTACCACCGGGTATCCCGAGGTGTCCTGTGAGGGTTGCTGTGGGAGTATGGGGTACCGGGCCTGCTGCAACATGTAATCTGACCAAAGTAGGAGCTGTGTCCATATTCTCAGCATTTCATCAGACGTGTTTCCTGTGGGTGTTGGACCCCGCAAGAGCTGGCAATTGTCACCAGTTCTGTTTATGATTTTCATGGACAGTATTTCAAGGCACAGTCAGGGATTGGAGGGAGTCCAGTTTGGTGACCTCAGAATTGCATCTCTGCTTTTTGCAGATGATGCGGTTCTGTTGGCCTCATTCAATTCAATTTATTTATATAGCGCCAAATCACAACATAGTCGCCCCAAGGCGCTTCACAAGGGTAAGGTCTAACCTTACCCACTCCCTGAGCAAGCACATTAGAGCTCATTAGAGCTCATTAGACAGTGACCTCTGATGCACACTGTGCAGGTTTGAGGCCAAGTGTGAGCACCACTCCTTCACATCGAAAGGAGTCAGCTGAGGTGCTTCAGGCATGTGGTGAGGATGCTCCCTTGTCGTCTCCCTAGGGAGGTCTTCCAGGCACCTCCAACTGGGAGGAGGCCCCGGGGGAAGACCCAGGACATGCTAGAGGGATTACATCTCCCAGCTGGCTTGGGAACGCCTCAGGATCCCCCAGGAAGAATTAGTGGACTTGGTTGAGGATGGGGAAGTGTGGACTGAGCTGCTTAGTCTGCTGCCACTATGAACCGGACCAAGATAAGTGGCAGAAAATGGATGAATGAATGAATTACCATATTAATTCGTTTAAGCACACTGTGCGCTAATCAAATTGTTTTTATTGAACATAAGTTAGAAAACATTCTTTTAAGCGCACTTTTTTTGGGATGTGCGTGCAGGCCTCGTTTTGACACAGGAAATTAAGCAAGGCTTGATGCATGCAATGAAACCTGGGAGATTTATGACATGGATTAACATTGCGTATCTGTGTTGAAAACGGATACACTTGTTGGCCATGTCTCAAGGGAATACTCGAAAATATTCTCATTTTTCTTGAAGTGTGGCGGCAAAATAACCTGTCAAGTCAAGGGGGAAAGCTGAATCAAGGCTTTGGGTTAGAAATGCTTGTTCTGTACACATTCTCCAGTTCAAAAAAGGATACAGAAGCTCTCCCAAGTCTTCTGAAAAGATTATGTTTTGATGCCAGCTATTGCTGTGAATGGCGCGAATCCGAGGAATCCGGGTGGTGTGTTTTGATCCAGAAATTGTCCCGGATAGTGGAAACAGCACCAGGGATGCCCCCAGAGGCCCACATAAAGATCCCATGTGCACTAATTACGGTCTGTGCGATTAAACGAATGAATACGGTATTCATATCTAGATGCAACCTGGATATGAGACACATTTTAATGCCAGGTGTAAATGGGACCATATATTCATGCATCTTACTTGAACAGATTATTCGAATCATCAAACGGATTACGGTCACGGATCACAGGGAATTACATGGAAAATAATTTAAATTTACCTTGAAATTTCAGTGTAAAAGTGCTACTGTGACCTACTTCTTAAATTTTGCTTTTCAAAAGGAAAAACAAGCCAGTCCATGTCGAATGTCAGGAAAAGGACACCAGAATGTAAGATTTTTTTTTTTTTACAAGCAATAAAGAGTCCTTCCACCTCCTCTTCATCGTCATCTCTCTTCCACACCCACAGACGCTGAGCCATGTGGTGTGGTGTGTTGGTTTTAATGGGCACTAAAAAATACAGTGTTTTAAAAGTTCCTAAAAGCATTTTTCCTCTTTGGTGTTGGCACTTTAATCTACTCTCAGATTTCACATGCACTATGGGCACCCCTGGGGAGAGGAAAGGAATAAGGTAAGAAAACTCCCACACGTTGGAGACTCCTTGTATAAATGAAGACGGGGAAGGCTAATCAGATTTATTGTTTTAATCACAGGGAGGTGGCTCTTCTCTTTGTGAGGATGACTTTGTGACCTCGGGACAGTTCTATCCTTGGCATCTAAGAGGAAAAGATTCCTGGCTGATCTCAGTCGCCACTCCCCTTATGGGCGTTGACACAGTAACTGTTCAGTTTTCAAACTGAGCTACATTGTCATTGCTGTATGATGATCACTACACAACAGGTATGAGACACAATAAAAGATGAGGAAAATGTCTACAGTGTTGACTTTTTATTGAATATTATATCAAACCAAATATCAGAGTGAGGTTTCCTCTTTGCAGAGATTTTCTGTAGGGTGGGAAAAAAAGGGGTTGAATCCAAATCTGATGAAGCTCATAGAGAGGGGCCCTCTCCTCCTTCTACCGTCTCGTAAAAGTGATTTTTATTTGCACATTTCCCCTTTTACAGTCCTCTCTGTGTGTGCAGGAGGGCACTGAACACTGGAGGAAGGAGTAAAAGAAGTTCAGTTTTTCTCTGTTCAGTGGATAGGACACTGTGAAAGGAAACTCCAGGATGGAGTTCAAGGGGGGCCAGAACTTCCAAAAAGCCAAAGGTCAGGCTTATAAAGTGGAAGAGTTGAGCTGTTTTAAGGACATGTTTTATCTAATGTTTGGAACAGGGATAATGTGTGTTGAAGGATGCAAGGAAATTGAAGTCAGATTTTGCAGGATTTTGAAAATTAAAGGGGTCATATTGGTGATAATTTTTTTTTACGCTTACATATGGTTGTGTTAAACATTCCTAAAGTCCCACAATTCTAAGACGGTACATGTCCAAAACCTCCTGTCATAAGTAAAAAAAAAAAATGGGACTGAAACAGCTCGTTTAAGACTTCTGTGACATATGTTACAGAAGTAGAAATTTGGACTTTTGCTTGCTGGAAACATGTCCAATGAGACAATCTGAGCTACTCATTCAATTCAAAGCAGAAGGCAAAGGTTGTTTCTTTGAGACCTGAAAAAGTGTTTATTAGGGTGCATCAACTCATGGAGCATTTTTGGTTTTAAACTTTAATGTGATTTTTTAAAAACACTCACGCTATACTATGTAATATGAGCCCTTTAATTGTCTGGCATTTCAGGGAATTGAAAACAGTGGTCATAAAAAGGATTTTCTTTGGCACCACTATAATTTTGTTTATTAGTATTCAAATAAAGGATCACAATCTTATATTGCCATTATGATTAAAATTCACCTTGTTTGGAAACAGTTTGGTATTTTGTCCCACGTGGGTTAAAATACATCAAGAAGACACCATGACACACTGGGAAACTCAGTTTTCCAACATGCTGTTCAAGTATCAAACAGCTACTCTACATATGTCGTTGTTAGCTGAAGAAACATGGTAGATCTTCAATTCTGACCGGAACTGAAAAAAAATAATGTAAAATAGAAAAAGGCAGGTTCCCATTGGGGAGAATTCTGAATAAAATCTGGACAAATTTCACACAAATGTTTTGCTGGATATCTGCTAGACATAAGAAAATACTTACACAGGTCTGCTGTGTCAGTGGTCAATACTAACATTAATTACAGCTACAGTATTTTTTAATTGGTTTTCCAAAATTAGTCAGTAGGTACACTGTTTTGTTGTAAATTTATTAGATGTATTCCTTCCTTATTGTAAGTTAGAAATTATGAGTTCCCACTTTCCATCGAATGCAGCATAGACTTTTAACCTTACATATGCACTTCTGCCTGCCTCCAAAGTAAATACTTTACCAGCAGTACAATTAGCTGTAATACTGTGATTATACCAGAGAAATAAAGCTACTTTATAATAACTAGATTTCAGCACGATGTAAATTTAGTCAATTTTGTGAAAAATCGAACGGGACTACCGGTATACCTTTATGGCTTTGAATTTGTTTCTTGGTGTATGAACTTGATGTTATAAAATATTTCTGAAATTAAGTAAAACTCAATGTAAGGAAACTTGAAAAAGGCCGGAACAGTATTGACACCACCCATACAAAAGACTCTTCTGTTCAATTTAGCTTCACCAATCTCCAAACATTTGAAAGGATTAGAATAATACTAGCAGTTAAAACCAATCAGTGGTGAAATACCAAAATGATTTTTATTTATTATTTTGAAAATTATGATCATGACTAATCCAATCAAAGTCACCAACCATACCACTGCTTTAATTTATTTATTTTTGTTGGCTTGATTTGTCTCAGATTTCAGAAAACAGGTTGATCCTCCTCATGGTCAAGAGTGACTCCATCTGTGTGATGAATAGCATCTCATAACCACTAAGCTTTTATGATTGGATCTGCGACTCAAAAACTATGTGCACTTCACCAGCCTGCAAGAGCTGCACATGCTGTACTGGACACAGTACAGTCCTACATGTACCTTTTTCATGTAGCATGACAAAATGGATTATTGCACAAAGAGGACTGAAAATGATGGATTTATAATACTGCATGTCATTCATTCATTCATTTCTGTACCCGCTTACTCCAATTAAGGTCACG
>OMMV01207611.1:0-15776 GCA_900302635.1 Chatrabus melanurus | reverse complement strand
GGGGGCTACGGGCGGGCCGGGTCTCGTGGGTCTTTCTCTGTCTGCCTCTGTCTCCCGGGGGGGGGGCGGTGTTGCGGCTTCTCACCCTCATTAACAAGTACGTTTCATGACAAACACACACACACACACACACACACATAAAACAAGAATGTATGTATGTTTGTTTGTGTGTCTGTTTCTCGATTCCAGGTGCTGTTGGTTTTTTGACTGGGTTTTGTTACAGATGCAGCCGTTGATGGCTTGTTATACTGTTGTTGCTTTTTTGTGCTTTTTTCTTTGTCTTTATCCTTTCTCCCATTTCTCCCCCACCCCTTTTTTTGATTAATTTCTTATGGTTTTCCCATTTTCCTTTTTCTTTTTCTTTAAATTAGTGCCTATTATGGTCATGGGGTCACTTGGACTGGCTAAACTTTGCTCTGACCTAACCTGACCTAACAGTTTACAAACTATTGCACTTGAATAAGTTTGGCCACAGTTTCAAACAGAAATTTTGGATTATGCTTATTGCTAATTAAGTCAGAATAAGAAGCCCTCTTTGCAGCCAATAATGTGTATTTTTACTCCAGTATGCCTTGGTGCCAAGCTAGAGGAAAAGCCTCTGGTCTAGAGCTGTGCCATCTTCGCTCCAGAAACCTACAATGTTATGACTGATCAGTGTATGTAAAGTGCCTTGAGAGCATCTTTTTTTGAATTGCTGCAATATAAATAAAATCAAATTGAATGATTTTTTTAATTGCTTGTCTTGTCCTTGCCCACGTGTGCTACAGCTCCCTACACTTATAATTGATGCGTTTTGAGACGGAGTTGCATCTGATGTTGATGTGTTGTCAATTCTTATTTTACTACAGTCTTCATAAAATAAAATGCTTCCAAGTTAATTTCAGTTCCTTTTGTTACTCTTGCAATAGTAATGTTATGGATTTACTACCAGCAGCAGCAATTTCACGAGAACTATTCAAGACAGACTCCAGCCAAGTAATAACCTTGTTGTGTGACAATTGTCTCATCATTGACAGGTACGTAAGTCGGAGAAGCAAATAATCCAGCAAGCCATGACAATTACTGTATGCTTTAGGAGAGATCAATAAGGTGATAACAGCCTAGTTTTCTGGAACTTCCTGTAATTTGTTCAAAAGTCAGAATCATCCACAAAATTGATTTTTCACTTTAAATAGAACAAACCATACTACAATCTGCATCAGAGTGAGACTACTTCTTTTTGGTTGAAACAAAAGTCAGCTGTTTGGCCGGACTGTGATCGATAACAGCTTTCAAGATTCTGGTCAGGTTCTTGGTTGAATGAAATTATCCACCCATTAATCAAACCGAACAATCTATACCCACTTACCCCGTTTCAGGATAATGGGACACAGTGAGTGACATGAAGGGTAAACCCTGAATAGTCACCAGTTCATCACTGGATGACTAAAATAATACTTGTCTAAATTTACAGGTTTGGGTTTTTTTGCTTTCGGTTTCCCCCCATTGCTCAGGGTTGGCGTAGCCGATCCAGTACAACTCTGCATTTTGATTTGGCATAAGTTATACACCAGATGTCCGTCCTGATGCAGCTCCAGTTCTACATGGAGGAACCTGCTCACAGTTCATGGTGTTCCCAAGCAATATCCCAGCCAATTATGAATCAGAACCTACAGTACCAGTCAAACGTTTGGACACACCTTCTCATTCAATGTTTTTTCTTTATTTTTATGACTTTCTACATTGTACAATAATACTGAAGACATCTAAACTATGAAGGAACACATATAGAATTATGTAGTAAACAAAAAAGTGTTAAACAAACCAGAATATGTTTTATATTTGTTTTATATTTTACATTCAACTGATGGTCTCAAACACATTAAGAAGGCAAGAAATTCCACAAATTAACTCTTGACAAGGCACACCTGTTAACTGAAAACCACTCCAGGTGACTACCTCATGAAGCTGACTGAGAGGAATGTCAAGAGTGTACAAAGCTGTCTAAAATACACGTAAAAGACATTTTGGTTTATTTAACACTGATTTGTTTACTACATAATTCCATATGTGTTCCTTCATAGTTTTGATGTCTTCAGTATGAATCTACATTGTAGAAAGTAATAACAAAGAAAAACCTTTGAAACCTTTGAATGAGAAAGTGTGTCCAAACTTTTGACTGGTACTGTAGTCTGCTTCACTTCTGAGACCAGCCAAATTTACACAGTGTGTGATTGTGAAAATTTGTTGTATGTGCTCCTGATCCTGTGAATTTTTCTCTGTTTTCATCCATCTATCGCTATTATGCTGATGATACTGTGCTATATGTGCCAGTTAATACTAATAATGACTTTCTTTATTTGCAAATTATTTGAAACCTGCTTTGTTGCAGAGAGAATTTGGAGGCCATTTATGTTTGTGGATGAAGGCAAGACATTTGGTAATGCTTTATTTATTTATTTTTTTCATCCTGATAAGACTACTGCACTGTTTTTTTCCTTACCTGCTATGTACCATTAATAAAGACTTCAAATGATCCAAAATGGTACCGCTGGAATCTTTGACAATGAGGAACAATGGCTATACAGCATTGGTCTGATACTTGCTGTGCTTGTTTGGCTCATTGTTCAGGATAGATCATATTTTTAGCTGCCATTATTACCTGTTTCCAGTTTGGTTTGTCTCTTTTATTGTCAAAGGGATAGCTCAAAAAGACATTAATGTTTTCAATTAAATTAAGAGGTGAGTATGGCTTACAGTTGAGGAAATTGTCAGGATCCACTGCTTATCTGTCTGTTTGTGGTATTCTTGTGGTGTTTGGTGTATTTTGTGTTTTGGATCACTTCTCACCTGTCGGTTTCTGCCACAGGAGTGCTGCTTTGGTCACACCCACCTGCCCTGTGTGTCTCTCAGTCCATCTGTGTGAGTGGGAGTGTCACTTAACTCTGTCTTGTTTCTGTTTGCACAGCTGTATGCACTCAGTAATCACACACCTGTCTCATGTGTTTTCATCACCATTCACAATTATCAGTCCTCCGTCGGTTCTTGTTGGTCTGTCGTCATGGTTTGTGGTCATTCAGTGCTGTTTGTCAACTTACATGAGTACTGCCTGTTAGTCCGTATCTGTCCTTGTGTGCGATGGTGATCCTGTTTGTCCTGTTTGCTCCAGTTTGGCTTGTCTCTCTGAGTGTTATTCACACCGCAACTGCACTTACGTCTCGCTGACCCGTTTGTCCATCCAGCATCTAGTATCCATCCATGGACTGTATATCCTGTACTGTCCTTAATCTCCTGTGACGAACCTCCTTTCAAAAGACTTGCGTTGTGTCCAGCATTTGGGTTTGATTCCTGCAAGAAACCTGACAGAAAAATTGATTAACAGTCAGGGAAACGGAATAAATTCTGAGGTGCACACAAATTCATCGGAATTTGTTATGTTTTCCATTGATGTTATTCCCGTTATTATGTGCACTTTGGTGACACAGCACCCTGCTTGCCTTTAAGCACACTTGCGGACAGATAAACAGAGGACTGTTGGGCCTTGGCAGAGGTATATGTGTTCTCTAAGTGTGCTCTAGTTTTGATATAAAACATAAAGTGGGTGTGCAGCTTCTTGGCAGCTGGTGTACATCCTCGCATCCCATCTCTCATATTTGTGCTACCAGAAAACAGACCTCCTTTCTCTTCCAAAATTCAAAAAGAATTTGGCACACAGAGCACACACCCCCTTTTCCAAACATGAAATGTATTTCCTTCTACTCTCTTTTATGCACAGATTAACCAATCATGTACATGTTCCTTGATTTATTACTCTGTTGTGATTTGTATTGTCTAAATTTAGTATTAGTAGTAGTAGTATGGGCAACAGGGTGGCTTAGTGGTTAGCACTGTTGCCTCACAGTGAGAAGGTCCCAGGTTCGCTTCCGACCTGGTCCTTTCTGTGTGGAGTTTGCATGTTCTCTCCGTGTTTGCGTGGGTTCCCTCCGGGTACTCCCGCTTCCTCCCACTTACAAAGATGTGCAGGTTAGGTGAACTGGTGACTTCTAATTGACCGTAGGTGTGTGAATGTGTTTGTCTGTCTATATGTGGCCCTGCAATAGACTGGCGGCCTGTCCAGGGTGTACCCTGTCTTTCGCCAAATGACCGCTGGGATAAGCTCCAACCCCTCCATGACCCTTAATTGGAATAAGCGGGTTCCGAAAATGAATGAATTACTATTATTTATTTATTTTCCATTGATTATTAATTTATTTATTTACCATTGAATAACATACAAATTTGCAGTTCCTGGTATCTTATTTTTGTGTAATATAAAATACTAACCTTTACCTAGAGGAAGGAATATGCAACCATACGTTTTACATTTGCAACTACTGATGTGTCTGCATATTCTGCCTCCCATCTCTCCCTCGAAATGATTCCTCTGTCTGCCATACTTGAAATAAAAAGAGATCAGAGGGATAAGGAATACCGTTGCATGCTTATTTTTAGATGAAAGAGAACATCAAACAATCAGTCCCAACACCAGCAATGAGCAGCTATGTTTTTCCTCTAAGTTTGTCTGTGTTCTTTTCAGGACTATTTATGAACTCACCAGGGAACTGTTATATCAGCTCAGATCTGTCCCACTAACTGAGGGGACTGGCTGCAGCACAGCAGCATCACAGGATCCTTAAATGCTGGATAAATCGACAAATACGCCATTTGCTGAGTGTTCAGGTACCAAACTGCAACATCTGCAGACAGATGTGCTTATCAGTATTATCACATCCTCTCATGTTTTTGTTTGTTTGTTTGTTTGTTTGTTTGTTTGTTTTAGTGTCACCGCAGCTCTCCAGGCAGGACTGCTGAGCTGAGTTCTAAAATTGTTGCAGTAAAAAAAAAAAAAAGTGCTTAAAAATAGAAGAATGAATGAATGAATGTGGCGTATTACAGCCTGTCGCAGTATGCATTTGTCAAGAGGAAGGAAACATCCTGCAAAGAGTTCTAATGTATTTATATCCATAATGTAATAACTTAATACAATCTATTGTTAATAGATCCATTTATGTTGTATCATAACACACACAAATGTGCACATTTTCCATGACTGGAGATATTTTTGCACTCTGCTATTGAGAAACTGGGCAAATTTTTCTTCCGGTGCACAACCAGCTGCATTACAGGCCATTGTCTAAACATTTTCCAACAGATTGTATTGTTTTGATTCACCTGCTCACTAAAGCAAAGATCTAATTGCCAATCGTGTGGCAGAAACACAATCCAGTTAGGCATCTAGATATGGTCAAGAGGACCTGCTGAAGTTCAAACCAAGCATCAGAACGGGAAAGAAAAGTGATTTAAGTGACTCAGTGTGGTTGTTGGTGCCAGACAGCCTGGTTTGAGTATCCACTGGGATTTCCACACACAACCATCTCCAGAAAATAAGAAACATCCTTTTAGAGGCAGTTTTCTGGGCGAAAAAGCCTTGCTGATGGCAGAGGTCAGAGAAGAATGGCCAGAGTGGTTCGAGATGATAGAAAGTTACCAACAGTTCACATGATGGGATCAGAATTGACGGAAACAAGATGAAAGCATGGATCCATCCTACCGTGTATCAACAATTAATGCTGGTGGTGTAATGGTGCGGCAACTGCATGCCGCTATCATGCCAATACGAATCAAAATCTCTGAGAAATGTTTTCACCACTTTGTTGAATGTGTGCCATGAAGAATTACAGCAGTTATGCTATAGGTCTGAATGTAAAAGAGGGTCTAACCCGCTACTAGCAATGTGTACCTAATGAAGTGACAGTGAACATATGTTCGAAGATTCAACTGTGATTATTGACTTTGTAAAATTTATGTCTTTAACAGATCAAATTTGCTGACCTGTTACTGCTGCAATGTGCTATCCGGTCTCAATACGACCAAAGCAGGAGCTGTGTCCGCATTCTCAGCATCATAATCAGACCTGTTCCCGTTGGCTGTTGGACTCCACCAAGGCGGTCCCTTATCACCAATCCTGTTCATGATTTTCATGGACAGGATTTCAAGGCGCAGTCAGGGTGTCCAAGTTTGGTGACCTCAGAATTACATCTCTGCTTTTTGCAGATGATGTGGTTCTGTTGGCTTCATCAGACAGTGACCTCGAATGTGCACTGAGCAGGTCTGAGGCTGAGTGTGACACGTCGGGATGAGGATCAGCACCTCCAAATCTGAGACCATGGTCTTCTGTTGGAAAAGGGTGGATTCTCCCCTGTGGGTCCGGAGACAGTTATTGCCTCAAGTGGAGGAGTTCAAGTATCTCGGGGTCTTTTTCACAAGTGGGGGTAAGATGGAGTGTGATATCGACAGATGGATTGGGGCTGCATCTGAGGTCCTCTGGACGCTCTACCGGACCGTTGTGGTGAAGAAAGAGCTGAGCCGTAAGGCAAGGCTCTCAATTTACCAGTCGATTTATGCTCCTATCCTCACCTGTGGTCATGAGCTTTGGGTAATGACCAAAAGAACAAGGTCGTGGATATAAGCGGCAGAAATGAGGTTCCTCTGTTGGGTGTCTGGGCTTACACTCAGGGACACAGTGAGAAGCTCGACTATCCGGGAGGGACTCGGAGTAGAGCCACTACTTCTTCATATCGAAAAGAGCCAGTTGAAGTGGTTTGGGCATCTGGTGAGGATGCCCCCTCGTCATCTCCCTAGGGAGGTCTTCCAGGAACGTCCAACTGGGAGGAGGCCCTGGGGAAGACCCAGGAAATGCTGGAGGGATCATATTTCCCAGCTGGCTTGGGAATGCCTCAGGATCCCCCAGGAAGAGTTACAGGTCTTGTCAGAAGATAGGGAAGTGTGGGCGGAGCTGCTTGGTCTGCTGCCACCGCGACCTGGACAGAAAATGAATGAATGAATAAATGTTACTGAAATACAGTGAGGGGGCATTTAACCTGGATCAAAGGTCAAAATACCTGCTTATGTTCAGGAAAAATGTTTAATTTGGCGTCCCTGAGTAATTTAAGGCCAAAATCAGTTCTGGAGCCTCAGCAGGTACTGGGGCCATTTTATGCAGGTCCAAGGTCAAAACAGGCATTTCTGGTCATTTTCAGGATTACTCCAACACCATTTCTAGAGCAAGTCACTCAGTGGGATAATAAGTTGAGTTACCAAAATATAGACCTGAGTTTCATTCCCGGTCATGCAACCTGTCTGTGTCCTTGGACAAAACACTTCATCTGTATTGTCTCAGTCCAACAAGCTGTAAATGGGTACCGGCCTTGGCTAGGGACGTAACCTGTCAGAATGGCATCCCATCCAGGGGGAGTCATAGATTCTCATCTGCTTCACACTACGGAATCCAGGGATAACCACTGGCACCAATGGGCCTCAGGGCCTAGATTGGACATCTTCATATTCCTCCAATCCACACTATGGTAGAACAGTATGAACCCACCTCTGATGCGCCTGGCCTGACTTTACTTCCACTTGGTCTGTTGTACACACACACACACGCACACACACGCACACACACACACACACACACACACACACACACACACTATGACAACCTTTCTCCTCAGTATCATATCAGCTAGCTCTCTCCCTTTACCAGTCATACTTCCAACAGTCAAAGTTCCGACTTTCACATCTACACTTCTAACCTTCCTCCTCTCCCGCTGCATCCGTACATGCTCTCCCCCACTCTTTCATCTTTGCCCAACACTGGCACAGTTTCCGCCGGCACCCTGCTGGACAAAAGTACCAGTGGCTGGCGTTGTTAAGCCGGGCCTCAACCGATCCGGTATGGAAATTTGGTTTGTGATTTACATGTTTGGATTTGCAAAGTTTATGCTGGATGCCCTTCCTGAGGTTACCCTCCTCATTTATTCAGGCTTTGGACCCGCACTCAGAATGCACTGGTAACCTGTGGAGCCTAAAACAAAGGAATGCTGATCACCCCAACTTCGGTCTAAATATACGAGCGCCAGACTGCTGAATGTTTTTTTTATTTTATTGCCATTCATATTTTTCCAGTGTGTCTGTGTGTCAGGCATTATCATTCACAGCTTTGTGCACACACAACCACCGCCTGTCCACAGAGCAATGCCAAGACTGGATCCAAGTCTGAGGGCAATAAAATATTTACCAACCAAAATAAAGAGAAATCAGACATCTTGCAATAGAAATAACAAAAGACTTCACTGTGCTTTTAATAAACATCAGATTTCCAAATCAATCTGAATTTAAGTATTTGATTACCAGTTTCCTAGCAACCCAAGACCACGGCCATCTGTTGCTTCTGCAGGCAGACAAGTCGGGCTGTGCTGAAGCCAGCAGGGAGGAATTCCACCACGCTTTCCAAACCTCAAGCTCATCCACAGCAACAAACAAAAAGACCCAAAAGAATAGAGTTTGCAGTGTCCACAAAGCTCCTTACAGAAAATGAGACTGCATTCTAATCAATAATTTAACAGTGGACTGAAGATAAAAATGTAATATTCATGCAGACAAATGTCCCACATTATTGCAACCAGGCCTTTGGAGGACTGAGAAGATCACACGCAGTTCTTCTAACATAGTGGGTCTAATCAAGTGTCGGGCCTAAATACATGCTTAGCCATAGGGACAACTGGCAACAGGAGAAGCAACGAAAGTGAAATTATTTAATGTATAAAACATTATTCATTTTCGCGTAAATGTTCAAGTTTTCATTATTATTATTAGAGTGCTTCTTTTTCTTCTTCTTCTTCTTCTTCTTCTTATTACTTGGCGAGCCGGCGCGAGCCCTTACTAGTGTGTTGAATGGGAATTTGTTTTTATGTATGTTTGTTTGCACGGTGGTCACGTACTGCGCATGCACAAACAGTGCTGCACTCACTGCAACTCACACCGGCAGCCTCCCTTTTGACTGACCAAGCCGGTAACGACGCACTTTGTAAGTACTTGTACTACTGTTTTTCAATAAAGCAAACCAGAAATGAGCGCTATTAGTATTATTTTATGTTGCTTACGATATGGACTATTCTCGTTATGGCCTGCTAGCATTAGCATGCTATTGCTACCAGTTGTAAGATAATTCAACCCTGCACGGTGAACATCCCGATTTATTTGGACAATACAAAAACGTCTATGGTTTCATATTATGCTGCATGGTTTCATGGTGTTGCATTCCGTTTTGAAAAACGCTCTCATTTTGTTGTGTGATCCCAGCAGCAGTCAGTGTGTGTGTCACTGTGACTCCAGAGCTCCGCTGACATCTCAGCAGTTTAAGTTGTAAACGTCGCTGAAGCTTTCAATGACACTGATTTAAAAACAAACAAAAAAAGCTTTCCACATGGTTTGCAACCGTAACCGCTACAAAACATTAAGAAATTAATGGTTTATTTCACTGAAAAGTGTTTTCCCCCCCTCCCTCTGGCGCTCTCATCCTTGCAACAAAAAGCACTGGCGTGGCTTTGAGTGGCGAGAGAGTGGGGGGCGTTGGGGTCAGTTTTAATGGTTTAAATTCCAGATTAAATGTGTTTATATTTTTACTTTTATGATATTGAAAACTGAAGTTATATTTAAAGAAAATCCACTGTTAAAATGCATTTTTTAAAACAATAAATGTAGTATGTTTCAAAAGACAGTAAGTAATTTTTTTTACATGTGATGTAATCACTATGGTTTTACCTGCACATATACATCGCTCTGGCTCGCCACTTAATGCCATGCATTTTTCTAGTTATTATTATTATTATTATTATTATTATTATTTATTAGAAGACACCCATGCTTCACCTGGCTGCAGCAGACAGATAGTTACTTTCAAGAGGTTGGAATGGACCGATTGTCTCTGTGTGGGTGGTTGCCATCCAGGACCCAAGGCAGTTCCATGGGGTCGTGCATGTTGCGAAATGTGGCTCCAGCGCATGCTCCCACACTTGACTTGACTTGACTATTATTATGGCTGTTATGCTTCTTCTTACTACTACTATTATTATTGCTACTACTAAATTTAATCTTATGAATTGGCCAACAAATTTTTGATCAAGAAATATCACACCCCAAATGATAATCTGAAGACAAAAATACTGCAAGCAAAATGTATGGACTATAACACTGCGACTGCAGCAGTTGTGTAGTTTGTACCGCCATCCTTTATTTTTAGACTTTAGGTGAACTGGTGACTCTAAATTGACCGTAGGTGTGAGTGGGAGTGTGAATGTGTTTGTCTGTCTGTATGTGTTGGCCCTATGATAGACTGGTGGCCTGTCCAGGATGTACCCTGCCTCTCGCCCAATGACTGCTGGGATAGGCTCCAGCCCCCACACTGTGGCCCTTAAATGGATTTAAAAGGTTCTGAAAATGAATGAATGAATACCACTGCACTTTTTTCCTTATGTTTCAACAATTTCATCAGGGTACAATCTTGAACTGATTATTATTATTGTTGTTGTTGTTGTTATTACATATACCCTGTAAAATGCAATGAGTGACTAGATAGATAAATTAGATGAACATAACTCAAAAACAATAAATGTTTTCATCTTGTACATCTCCAGATTAAAAAGCCCTGTCACATCTGGTGAACTTTGATGCAATAGATCAGTCAAAAAATAAGGATGTGGTGCATTCCTCTGTGCATAATCTAGCACACAGTGTTGAGGATCCCAGCAGCTGCAGAAGGCCGAGGGAACACCAACATTTTATCTGGCTGTGGCAGATCGGTGGGGATGGGCCGGTTGTCTGCCTGGGTGGTTGCCATCCGGGACCCGGGGGCAGTTCCATGTTTTGGTGGATGCGGCACTGCGTGCCACTGGCACATGCTCCCAGATTTGACATGACTTGACTTTGATGCACCAGATCAATCCTTAAAGCAACTTTGCTTTGCTTCTGTAATATATCATATACCTTTCTGCCACCTATGGGCCACATCTCAGCATGTTGCATCGAATAATCTTCTCATCATGATGATAATTAGGAGCAGGTGTGGTTGAAGTTATATGAAGCTTGACATGAGCTTGTTTCTTATTTTTTTTAATTTCCAAAGCTTAGGTCTGTTGGCCACCAAGGCCACTACTGCTTTGATTATTTATCATTGCATATAATCCCAAACCACAACCATGTTAATATTTTAGTCAACTGCAAATAGTTTCTAGATTTTATGATGATTTGTAATTATTTGTCAGTCAGAAACATTTAACACTAGATGAGCAGCAGTCTTTCATGTTCCCCCTTATAAGCAATGAATTTTGAAATTTTCACTTATTTGATGACTTTACTTTAATCCAAAATGGAACTAAAGTTTACATGCTAAAGAAATAATCTGTGACTCAAAGGCAAAAACCAATGGCACCCTTAAAGAAACTCAAAACTCAAGATTGGACCTTTTCTTTACTCTGCTTTAAAATTCATATAATAATGATATGTGGTACATATGTGGTCCAGACAACAAATAAATTATTACCATTTTATGGTCCTGTAAATTATCATTTTAAAATACGCCATTAAATTTGGTGGCTGGATGTGTTACAGGAGAAATACCTGTCATATTTAAATTTCACTCCTATACATTTTATGAAAGTGCATTGTTATAAGATCAATCCCAATAGAGTTTAACCATGTTCACTCTTGAGTGGAGACATAATTTAATAAACGTAAACTACAGTTCATACTGTGGGATTACTGGGGAGCAGATACGGACCTTCGAGGCAGCTTCAGCTCTACTCACACCACACGCAGGACTGCTACAGAAGAGAAACATCATCATTATGTCCATCTATCCACATCACAGTTGTTGTTATCATTTTATTTTACTTCACTAATACGAAAAAGAGCCTTGTCAAACTCATAGATTGTATCTATCTATCTATCTATCTAGATATCTATCTAGATATATATCCATATTATATGGGACAAACACCCATGGATTTTCTGAAGAGTGGGTTCCATTTTGGCAGTGCCTGACTCCGCCTCCACCAGTCAACCCATAAGTGGCCAAAGAGGTGGAGCATGGGCTATTGTGCCATTACCTGGGCGGGACAAATGAAGCCCGGACATACCCCCTTCTTGGAGTTCCCAAACAAGCTAAGGCTAAGAGGCTAACTCTGGTCCGGGTGTTTGATTAATGCATATTTTCGCGGCCTGGGCGGTGGTTTTCTTAACGGGTGGCTTGGGGCAGGTATTAAAAAATATGATTGGCATATTGCCTTAGTAACCATTGCACCATCAGTGGACCTAATGTCACCAAGCTATGATACCTGCTCATTAGTGCTAATTAGTGCTAACACACAAATTAAATAATATTAAAATTTCACTCAACGGAAATACTGGAGTACAGAAGGCTCGGAAAGGACAGACATGGTTGAGTCCACAGCAGCTATCAGCCACTGCTAGTGGAGCCCTGGAGTGTGGACTGCTTTTGCTGGTGTACAGCTGACACTCAAAGCAGATACTGTAGTAGCACAATCACCATATCCTTCTTTTTCCCCTTTCTTTTCTGTAGGCTGTGGATTGATATGATAATGATATGAGATATATTTTGCCACCATATTGCTTTCTGACGTAGAATAAGTAAAAATCTGTAATATCCTCCTTTTTATTATATTGCATTAATTTCCCTCCTGATTCTGGGCATACGGTGTCGCCACAATAACCCCGAGACGTGAATACTAAGTTGCTCAAGTCTGCCTCATAACTTTATTAGAGGCTTTATCAGCATCTCAAAAAAAACCTGCTTTGATTTGGATGTTTGCATTAGCTGTTGTCTCTTTGTTGTTAGGATCCTCCCTCGTACACCACTTGCATCATTACACCATTCAGCCCCAGTGCTGGTGTTAAGGGCTAAACCAGCCCCTTTGGAATCCTTCAATGCCCATTATTAGTATTCTGAGGGGAAATAAAGGGACCCATCTGTGGAAGTAGTGATGAGGGGGTGACAGGAGGGCAGGGAGCGGAGGACGTCCCAAGAGAAAGAGCAAGGGATTAACTGCTGACACATGACGCCTGCTAATAAGGCGGTTTAGAGAACCCAATCTATAGGGTGTAACATACACCATCATTAGCATGCACAATTAGGTAGTTTTCCACATATGCATGGAAGATTATCAATCTATATGCTCAAACACCGTCCCAAAGTCTTGCATACACAACCACAAAGCTATAGTTGCATCTTGTCATCTTGATTAAATTTGTAGTAGGGCCACATCTGGTCATACACACCCAGAGAACAAAGGGAAGAGGCACTGAGGAGGTTGGGGGGGTTCAGTGTCAGATGTGGAGATTTAATTCCGTGCCGCAGAGTATTAATGTGCTTGTGCACGCGCCAAGCATCTGTCACGTATAATTGGAGGGTGTCAGGTGCGGACACGGGGGCCACATTCAGTCCACCCACAACGTGAATCTTCTGCTTCTCTTAACTGGTAGAATCTGCGTGTCGACATCTATATTTATTACGGGGATGGCCCAAAGGTTCGGGAACGACGACTGCCTGATGAGGGGATGAATGAGTCGAAAGAATTTCATGAATCAGGCAGCATCACTCGCAGACCGGGGGAGTCTCGCTGGCAGTGGCCTCGGTGTCGCTGTTGTCAATTTAATCAGAATTCATTGATTGTCCGGAGCTTTTCTCCAGAGAGGGCTTCGGTCGGTCGGGTAAAAATGATTCCCTCTACGTCTGTTTACACTCCAGTTAATTGGGCATTTTGTTAAAGCGATAAAGCGGAACATGTTTGTCTCAGACTCCAAATTGCCACCAAATGCAGATCCAATAGCGTGAACACAAGCAAGTGCCTCTCAGGAGACTTACCTATCAGCCAAAGCATTGGGGGAAGGATTTGACACTTTGAGTCAGTGGTTCGCTTCCGGTTTCTGCTTTATTCGACTGCGTATGAGTGTCTGCTGACATGAGGAAAAGCATCGCTTATTACCTTCAGGTTTCCTTCACGCTATCTAGGTAAGAAAAGTGTCACACAGTTTGACGAGGCAGCTGGGAGTGGGAATACACCCAAGAGGTGAAGCAATTAGCTGGCAGTCACAACAGCCTCTGCATCACTACACCCACAGTTTTTGTCTTTGAAAGTCTCTCATCTTAGTCTAGCCTAAATTTAACTTAAATGACAATATGGCTTCGAGTGCTGGGACAGAATTAGATGAGTGGGACTGAAGAATAGACAGTCATTCCTACACCTCACGTCTAGTTGGCTTCCTGAGATACGTTGGATCCAGAAATAGAAATTTGCTGACAGAGGAGGTTGTTGCTACCAAAGATCGATACACTCTCACTCGCCCCCCTACTCTGAACCTGAGGCAATTTTCTGAGCCCTGCATACTGTTTTCCTGTCTGGTTGTGGTTTTGACTCTGACAAAGTTACACGCTGACAGACTGAAGTCCACGCAAAGTTGGCTGACTTGGTAATCATCCACATTGTGGCTACAGTGACTCAGGACTAAAGTCACACATTTAAATGTGTTGACTGATAAAACTGTATCTAATTCATAAGAATAACTATCAAAATGTTCCATACTGTGCTACTTGAACATTTGAAAAGTAAAGATTTACTGACCAGCATTGTTTTAGAAGTGACAAATATTGAGGTTGAGCTGATTTGCCTCTATAGCTGTTGTTCAAAATTGTCAACAAGTGCACCATCTGTGCACAAACACAACTAACTGAAAGACAAATTAAATTAATTGTGCATTATATTCCACTTGTTCTTCTGTTGCTGGATGTTATGCCATATCACAGGATTCACTTGTCATACATTCTTAATTTTGGAACCAAATTATTTACAAGATGCAAGTTTGTATAGGCTCCAAAGGATCACTTTATCAGAAACTGAAATGTTTCTATGGGAACACCCAAAACCTCCAATATCGCCCATTACTCAAATCTCAGTAAGCACTGTCTATCCAGGAGATTTTAACCTTAAACTACTCACCAACCAGTGTTGTATAAAGTACCTGAAAGTCACACTTGAGTAGAAGTACAGACACCCTACCAAAAAATGACTGGTAGAAGTTCAAGTCAGCGACTAGAATGCTACTCAAGTAAAAGTCTTAAAGTATCTAGTATTTACTGTACTTAAGTATGACAAGTCAACTATAATTAAATGTACTTAAGTAATGAAAGTAAAAGTACAAGTTTTGAATATTATGAAGTTTATCCCGCACTTTAAAACATGGAGTCTACAACAATCTTCATAGATAATGTCTTGAGCCTGAACAAAGGTACAAAAGCTGCTCTTTTTTCTCAAAATTTCGACTTGATATTTTTTGAAGTTTATCCATCCATCCACCCTTTAAGATGGGGCCACAGGTAGACTTAGAGCGGTGGAGAAAACACCAAATTTCATTTCATCTGATTTTTGTAACGACACTTCGCATTGAAAATGTATTGGAGTAAAAGTATGCGATTGAGTTAGGAAATGTAGTGAAGTAAAAGTGAAAGTTGACAGAATAAAAAAACTCAAATAAAGTACAGATACTCCCAAAACATACTTGAGTAAAGTAGTGAAGTTTCTATTTAATCCAACTGAACATTTTTCTTTAAAATGCCTGGTTTGACCTTTTACCCCATTGAAGTCACCTGTCACTGTAGCTCAGTACCCATGAATGCTTGAGAGACCAGATTTTGATATCAAATTACTTGGGGAACCCAAATGGGTATTTTAGACAATGACCTCTGATTTGACCATAAACTTTGACCTATGACCTTGACATGAAATGTGTTGTGAGGGGATGGTCCACTGAGGAAGTCACATGTATTTGTATGTATTCAAAATATTACCTACGTAGCAGATTTTCGTTATTTTGAAACATTTTCGGCACATTAAATGTCCATAAAA
>OMMV01207607.1:0-11631 GCA_900302635.1 Chatrabus melanurus | reverse complement strand
GAAGCCACCAAGACACCCATGGCATCTCTGAAGAAGTGATAGGCTTCTGTGGCTGTGATTGGAGAAATTGTGCACAGCGCAACTTTTGCCTGTTGCATCACCGCTCACAGCTTCACGGTGGAGTGGAGCACAGAAGGATTTTCATACAACAGAACAGATCAAATCTAGGCTGGCATCTCCTACGTGCCTTCTGGCAAACTGTAGCTGAAATTTCTCATCTTCTTTGTAAGAAAATTTTTCTCTGTGCCACTCCACCACGAAGCTGTATAAGTGGAGATGCAACAGTTAAAAGTTACGCTGTGCACAGTTTCTACAATCACAGCCACAGATGCCTATAACTTCTTCAGAGGTGTCCTGGGTGTCTTGGTGGCTTCCCTCACTAGTCTCACAGACAGATTTACCATACAGCACCATACTATTTGTATTTCTTAAAGGTTGATGTGTCCATCCCCTGACTCGTCTGAAGAAAACGGGCTGTAAAAGTGATGATTTACTGTAAATTCATCAAAGGGTGCCAATAATTGCATCCTGCATACATTGTATGGCAGGATTTTTTTGTTTCACTTTATGAAAACATTTTGTTTCGTTGTTGTTGCCAAATAAATTTGGACATTTTTAAAAAATATTTTGATAATACAAAATTGGTTTGTTTGCATTTATTTCTGACCATATTTTAAAATATGTACATAGAATATAGGCGTACCAACAAGTCTGACCACGACTATGTATTTTAACATTTAACGCTCAACAGTCTTTATCATGAATTATTTGGTATTTAGAAGTTTTCCATTTTTGCAGCATTTTTTTTGCTCCTGAAATTTTGAATAATTTATGCCGTCTGCTCACGCTCGCCTGTTTGCCTGCAGGATCACGTGGGTGACCTGGCGGCTCAGATCAACGACGATGAGGACGAAGAATTTGTGATCGAGTGTCTCGGCACGCTAGCTAATCTCACCATCTCCGACCTGGACTGGGACCTGGTGCTCAAAGAGTACAACCTGGTGCCCTACCTTAAAGAGAAACTCAAAGCAGGTTTGTGTCAGCCTCGGCGTTTAACTACAGACCTGCTCTGTCGTACTCTGAATCAGCTTTGACTCAGAATGGACGAGCCCGCCTGATTCTCCTCATCAATTTTCCTTTTTATCCCAAAGGCCAGCAGTCTGCTGTGCCCTCCCTTAACCTCTGCTCTCCTTAAATCCCAGTTATCAGGGACGTGTCACTGGATGTGGATGATGTGAGGACGGAGAGCGCTGCAGCTTATCTTTACCTTTCATTTCCGCTGACCCCTCCTAACCTCGGGGTTTTTTTTTTTTTTTTTGCTTTTTGTCTTTATCAAAGCACAGCTGGAAGCCTGAGTTCTTTCAGCGACACGCTGATACTGAGCAGTGAGGAAAGACAGAGGGCGCCTTCAGAACCAAAGGACGTTACAGTAGAACCAAGTCCTTCTCCGTCTGCGCTCTGATCCTATCGGAGTCACTCACGGCACATTTTCTGCTCCTCCAGGTTCTGCTGAGGACGACTTCATTCTGGAGGTGGTGATCCTGATCGGCACCGTCTCCACGGATGAGTCTTGTGCAGCCATTCTGGCCAAATCTGGAATCATCCCGGCTCTCGTTAGTCTGCTCAGTGGTAATTTATTAAGATCTGGCTTTTACCAAGCAAGAATTCTACTTACGTCTGTGGTACATCATCTCAAGAGTATGAAGACGACCAAAAAAAACATGAAAAAAGAGACATGAAAAAGTTAGAAATTAAAATGACATTTAAAATTCCATTTAAAATTTATATTGTTTAGCCTCACTAAAAGTTTTAAAAGACAAATTCCATATTAGATTGTAGCACTGCCCTGGTGATGTGAAGCCCAAAGCAGTGAAAAAACAATCCAGGCTAGTGTTTGCCAGAAGGGACACGGGGAACTGTGGCCTAGATTTTGTGGTGGCTTCCCTCACTGGTCTTTGTGCGCACTCACTCACTCAGTAATCTGCTGTGATATCAAAGTTATGGCCTTAACTGTGTGTTTGTCGTCCTTCAGCATATAAAGGAAGAGACTTCTTCTTCTTCTTCAAGCATTTCTGCAGCAGAGTTCAGGGATAAGGCCTGGCTTGCACTTTTTAAGATTGTTGTTTCTGTTCTTTCAGCCAAGCAGGAGGACGATGAGTTTGTGTGCCAGATTGTCTACGTCTTCTACCGGATGGTTTTCCACAAAGCCACCAGAGACGTCATCGTTAAAGACACGCGTATCCTTTAGCTCATTTCGTTGTGGGATGTCCCATGTAATGGACAGACCGCCTAGCGGTACTCCACCGGGGGCCCGACCCCATGTCTGTCTGTGTGTCCCTTATGATGTCCCGCCAAGTGACCTTTCTATACTTGGGTCATATCTCAGGAGCTACTTATGATAGAGAGTTGTTGTTTGGCTCATATGAAAGGTCTTTGGAAGGGCTTTCATGACATGTTGACATGGTTGCTAAGGTAAACAATGGTTGCTAGGGAAACATTCTTTTTTGAATATCTCAGGAGCTACTTATGAAAGACACTTGATGTTTAGCTCATATGAAATTTATTGTATATTGATGAAGTAATAAAAAAAAGGATGGTTTTGTTTCTGTGAAAAAAAGGTTGATTCGTGTTTCTTCCACCCTGGGACATCCCACCTGCGGGGCTTTACGCACTGGTTCTAGTTAGCATTTTGGACATTAGCGTTAAAGCGTGATTAAAATTGAGACAACACGTGATGATCACTGTACTGAGTAATACCCACGGTTTGACCACAGCACTGGCGCTGATGTTGGCTGTAATGCTGTCCAGATCACTTAAGCATTATTTTATATTTCGTGTTTAATGTACACGTATGTTTCTATAGTGACCAAAGCAACAGTAAAATATTTAAACTATCTTCAAGATCATTTACTTTTAACTGGTTGATATCCATCCTGTACCAGTAATAGACTGGTTTAAAGTGTTTTTATGTCACTTAAGATGTTTTAAACCAACAGTTTTTAAACTCTAAATCAATTACAAGTTGGCTTGAACTCATTTTAAATGGGCTAAATTTGAAATAAACTGGTTTTAACTGGTTGTGAAAAACTGAAGTACTGAAGTACTTTTATGTGTGATGAATGTTTTGTTACTCTTTTCACTAAAGTCCAACCTTCCCATCATCCTTTGAGGCCGATGATGTCCTGAGTTGAAAGCAGCACTGATTATCGTATAAAATGTCCTTGACTCTCACTCCCAGAAGCCCCTGCTTACCTTATCGACCTGATGACGGATAGCAACGCTGCGATCCGCAAAGTCTGCGACAGGACGCTCGACATCATCGCTGTGAGTATCAAGATACACAAAGAGCAACATTCACTGCTGTCCTCTGAAAATGACTCCATATGTAGCAGGATGAATTTTAGTGGTGTTCATTTTTGTACTTTTTTTTTTTTGTTCTTGACTTAAATTTAAAATTACTTTCTTCTCCTGAATTCCCGTAAATGTATTTGCATCAGACTGAGGAGCGTGTGATTCCAGTAGCGTGTTGTTGTATCCTGACGACGATAACACTGTAGCATCACACCAGGCTCCACCCTCATGTCGTTAGAACCAGGTGAATGCTTTTGCAGTGACTGGAGCGCCAGTTTTGCCGCGGATCCTTGTAGCGACATAAACGTAATGATGATGTTTTGATGGTGAAAGGAATCCAGAGTGCCTGGAAAAAGCCCACGGAGAAGTGGGGAGAACATGCAAACTCCGCCCAGTCAGGAACTGGGCTTCACTAGAACCAAACCCACAACATTCGTATTGTGAGGGAAGACTGGGAACCACGGCGCCACCATGCTGCCAATAAATAAACACGAGCGAGTTGACGACCTGTCACTGTGTGGGGAAAATATTGTGGAATTTTAAAATGGTCAAAAACTGAGCGACTGGTTTATTCGCAGTGAAAGTACCATGCCATCGGCCTATTTTTTTCAGAAAAGCAAAAAACTAATTTAAAAAAATAGCCAAAGCAAATCAGCGTGCAACAGGAAATTTCTTTTCATTATAGACAAAATCATAAAAAAAAATCTTACCTTGGATCATCATGGGCTCAAGGCTGTAACTGTCCTGTCTCAATACAGAAGGATCCTTAACCCTCCCCCATAATGATTTCCTGTGTTATTTCCCCCTTCTTCTTTTGAGGCCCAACAGTGAAAATAGTATCTGTTGTGTTGTTCTCTGTCAAATCCATGTGGTTTCTGGGGAATTCCCTTTGACAACCAAATGTAAACAAAACCACGTGACCTCAGAGCCTCGCTTTCACCTCACCTTAACAAACAGGGGTTTTCCCCTAAATGGATGCCATGCATTCTCCACAATTTGGGTTCAAACCTGCCAGAAAAAGGCTGATTGTGAGAAACGTACATGGAATTAAGCGCTATAACTTTGGAGAATGGTCAAGTAGGGATCATTTGTTCTGTCTGTCAACAATTATGGCGATGTAGGTAAAAGAGGGTCAAAATGGAGAAATTCTGTGGGGCTTGAAGCATCTGGCCTCTTGCAATCTGGGCATATGCACTTTCAATGGGGTCGGGTAAGCAGCATCCTTGAAAGGTTTCTGTGTACAGATTCAGATGGTAGGGTCAGAATTTGAAAGCACGGATCCATCCTGCTTTGTATCAACATTTCAGTCGGGTGGTGTGATGTCATCAAGTCAATATGGACCAAAATCTCAGGTATCTTTCCAGCACCTTGTTGAATCTACGCCGCCACGGCATTTATATAAGGGGGGGGGTTCTCACCCGGGACTAGCAAAGTGTACCTTGTGAAGTGTCTGGTGAGTTTGTTATGATGATGCTGGTGGAACAATTCAGGAATGTTTATCAGGATCCGGAACTCTCTTCCTTGTTGGATGGACAGGTTGTCCTCATGTAATATGACCGCTCCACGAGGACATGTTGTTAAGTCCCGCTCCTGAGGGTGGACTAAATGGTTCCACAGTTCTTGTCCGGTCTTGGTCAGCTGCTGCCTTTAACAACAAAAATTGGCGCATTTCACGGCTTTTAAATTTCAAAAGTTATTCAAGTGTCAATTTGGAAAAAAAATTCAGCTCAAAGATTCAACAGAATCCTCAAAATTCCAGTAAGTCTTCAGACGATTGTTTCTTTGTATTTGCATACAAAGACTAAATATTTTGAGCCTTTGTAATGACATTTTTTATTTTTTTACCACTGTTCCAGTGGAAACCTCCTCCTGGCGTGCTGGACTCAGTTTGACATCGGCGATTAACAAGACGAAGAATTCCTGAACGGTCTTATGATTGACAGGTGTGGTCAGCTCCCAGCCAGAATGTGATCGCTGCCAGACCTCAGATCAGTGTAATTAGCTGTAGATTATACCCAGGCGATGTAGTGGGGCAAAGGAAGTGTTTCATTGAAATTATCAGTGAGACCTATTAAGCTGAGAACCACATGAAAGGGAGGCGGCGAGCTCTGGACTGTGTCAGCGGCTGGACGGCGGAGGTGAGAGAGAAAGCAGAGCCGTGGACTCACAATCATTACTCTCTGGTTACGCAGGGCCCTTTGGCAGCGCACGCGGTAACTGCGCTGCCACGAAAAATCACCTTTGATCAGTGTGGCCATGTGCGTGGCTTAGCCAGAAACTTTGAGGATCCGCCAAGTGGGACGGAGGCCTCGTTCACGCAGATATATTCATCATGGGGCCGCGCTTCCAGAGGAATACTCTGAAAAGCTCCCAGATATTCACTCCTCCCGCTGTGATCTTATCCTGTCACGGGTTCGGTGCTTAATAACTGACTCGTCATGATCGGAGGAAATAATTACTCAGTAAAAATCTGAGTCATTCCTAAAAGTTTTGCAGCCTCGCATGAATCAGTGCAGTGACAGAGCGTGGAGGCGGTGGAGGGCCGCGGCTTCCACGCGACAGTCGATGGTCCCGTGTGAGAGTTCGGGTCTTTGGGTGTCAGTACCCATGGGGCTCTGCTTTGTGTCTGTCTGCCAGTCACAGATTGCTGTGGTTTCAAAGGCCGCCTTTATCTCTGACCCTGCAGAGAGCAGAGCGCCGTGGTCGACGTCCTCTGAGCGGCTGCACACGAGCGCTCTAGCTCGTGCCGGTGAAGGATTTTGATCTCTGATCCTCTGTTTGCAGTTTTCCCACCAAGAAGCAAGAAAAAAAACTGATGGGTCTCAAAATGATTACCTACAAAGTGGAAAATAAATCCATGATGGCACAGAAACATCCTTTTATTCTTCTCCTTTCTTCTGAATTATTGGATAATTAGGCTTTTTTCCAGCATTTTTTAAAAGTAAAACATGGAGAAATATAAGGGAGACTTAATTCCAATCAAACATACCACTGTGCACTTTTTGGAAAATCAGTTCATCTCGATAAACTCACAATGGTATAAATTAATTTAAAATTTTCGGACCTGGCTGGGCGATGGAAGACATGATGAACAAACTCACAAAATAATTACGGCTGACCGGTCTTCCTTCCTTTCCTTCCTCCACCGTCTCCTGCTTCCTACATCCTCAGGAATATGATGAGAGATGGGGGAAGATGATCCAGAATGAGAAGTTCTGCAGGTACAACAGCCAGTGGCTGGAGATGGTGGAGAACCGTCAGCCGGATGACACAGGAGAACTTTTCCTTTGTAACGGAAGGATCCTGGACGGGCCCGACCTCTTCTACAGCGCAGGTGACTTAACACGGAGATGTAAATGGAAGTAAAACCACAGAGAAAGGACTTGACTCAGAAGGTCAAACGTGTCTAATTTCAACCAAATTATATAAATAAGAATCAATCCAGAGATTATTTTTAAGAAATTACAGACACCAAGAAGGTCACGTATTCACCAGTTTATTAACAGTATTACTCAAAAAGTAATCAACCAATTAAAGACATTCTTATAATATTATAAGTGATATCTGTGACTGAGCTATTATCTGGTTTGAGCAAATTTATAACATGTTTAAAGAATTTTAACAGCATTTTAAAGCCTTAACCTCAGGGCACAGCAGTGGCAAACCAGTCAAAACCAATCAATTAATTGACATTTTTTTCCACCAGTTCCCAATTAAACATTCCACTCTACCATATGGTCAGATCTGGGAGTATGCGGTGACGGCAATCACCACACTACAGATCCGCCTTGGATCCTGGATGGCAACCACCCAGACAGACAGAGCCGGTCCTAACCTCTCTGGGGCCCTAAGCAAAATTCTGCTCAGGGGCCCTCCTACCTGACTCGTGAGACACGTAAACCATTTACCATTGATGCGCAATCACCAATCCCTCCCCACCAAGCTCCACCCTCCTTTAAAACAGCTTGCTTCATCTGTCGGTCTAAGAATAAATAGACCTATACAGAACACAGTGATGTATAACCAATCGGGTTGGATTTCATTGGGCTTTGTTTGTGATATCGGTGCTAAACCAGTTCTTTTAAAACGGTGCTGGTGTCTAAACTGTGCCTGAACTGATACTTTTAAAAAAAAAATTACAGCAAATTAGGTTGACTACATTAAATAATGGCTTTTTTTAATTGCTAAGGCAAATCTGAATGTCAAACTGAACAATATATTAACACCTTAAATATATAGATAGAAATAAATACGCAACATATTTACACAACAACGTCACATATTAAATCAAACCTAATCAGTTACAATAATTTTACACTAAATGAGTGTTGTCTTAAACATGTAAAATCCACGTGTGAGCAGTCATCTGACCGCTTACATTTTAACATTTGAGGCAGAGATAACATTTTTAATCTATTGTGGCCAAGAGAAACAGTATGTGAAACAAACAGTCGATTGACATATAAAGTTGATAATAAGCCCTTTTTATGCCTTTAGGGGCTTTTATGGGTTTGATTGACATATCGAGTATTTCATATGTTTTTTAAAGAATGAGTATTTTGTTCTAAATTATATGAAAATAAAAAGGATTCATAGGATATATATTATTTCAAGGGAGTCACACGGAACACTTAAAATATTTAAAAAGTTAGAATTTTAGTCTTCAGTTAATCCAATGACAGCCCAACACCTCTGTGCAGCGACATCATGACTCCATAACGGCTCATTTATCAGTAATAATCATAACACTTTTGTGTTGTAAAATTTGATATGATGATATTTTGATACATTCCTACAAATCTGTATGTCTGTGCAGATGGAACCATTCCAGCAGATGGTGATATCAGTCCTGAATTCTGCTTCCAGAACCAGGACTCTGGTGAGACTGGATACATTGGTGGGTCAGTTATCTCGACACAAACACACTTTGGTCAGATCAGGGAGAATCAGTAATATTTCAGATGGACTGTGATCTGAGATCATTTGCAGCAAATCGATCCAGATGTTGGGTCTTTTCTTAATGCTGCACCGTTCAGCAACATCTTCTGCTGCAAGAAAGATGCCTTTTAGTAGGAAATATGTGGGACTTGTTGATCATTTTTGAGGAAGTGATTTTTGAGAAGTTGGGTTGTGTCTGAGCTTTAGGGAGCATTTTCTAGTTTTCTGTCACTCCAGGTGGGAAGAACCTCCACGTGTTTGTTGTTTTTGAGTGACCTTATCTCTCTTTTCTCTAAATGTATTGCACAGTATTGTGCGTTAGTCATGTAAGTATGACGGCAATACATCAAACACAAGACCGGGGCGGCTGTGTCGAAGTGTCTGTGGCAAAATTCTGGGATTTTTGGGGGATTTTCAGTCTGTCTGAACTGTGCAGCTGCCTTTACAAATTCATCAAGTTAGCTCACCTCCTCAAGTGTTTGGCAGATCACATATCAACACGAGTTAATGTGAGCGTCACAGAGATCAGCTGACACTCAGCAGGGGCACATTTCTTTGACATAATTTGTCTCTAATACCTTTGTTAGTGAAACAGAATTTTGAATGTCCGAAAAAAGTCGATTTACCAGTCGATTTACGCTCCTATCCTCACCTCTGGTCATGAGCTTTGGGTAACGACCGAAAGAACAAGGTCACGGATACAAGCGGCGGAAATGAGGTTCCTCCGTCGGGTGTCTGGCCTTACACTCAGGGACAGGGTGAGAAGCTCGACTATCCGGGAGGGACTCGGAGTAGAGCTGCTGCTTCTTCGTATCCAAAGGAGCCAGTTGAGGTGGTTCAGGGATCTGGTGAGGATGCTGCCTGGTCGTCTCCCTGGGGAGGTCTTCCAGGTACGTCCAACTGGGAGGAAGCCCCTGGGAAGACCCAGGACACGCTGGAGGGGTTATATTTCTCAGCTGGTTTGGGAACGCCTCGGGATCCCCCAGGAAGAGTTAGAGGACTTGTCCGAGGATAGGGAATTGTGGGCTGAGCTGCTTGGTCTGCTGCCACCGCGACCCGGACCCGGATAAGCAGCAGAAAATGAATGAATGAATAAATATGGTCTTTCAGCAGAGCAGGTTTTCATTGGCTGAAACAAAAAAACTGTGTACGCTTTAGCTCTGTCTCATCGAGGAGCCAGTGAAGAGCCAGTGAAGAGCCAGTGAAGAGCCAGCGCAGCCTGCACCCACTCATTACCTCCACAATGGAGGTAATGTTTTCACTGGTGTTTGTTTCTTTGTCTTTTAGCAGGATAACAAAACAAAAGAACAGATTTCAATGAAATTTGGTGAGTAGATTCTGGAAAATAAGTGATTCAAGTTTGGAGGTGATCCGGAATATATTCTGGAACTGAGATCCAGAAGAATGTTTGGCACATAGCAGCATTTAATTCAAAATGTTGTGAGAGGATGTTGATGAAATTTGATGGATAATGTCCGAGAAAACGAGGGATTTGAGTTTGAATTTGATCCGGAACATATTTTGGATCCAGAAGAAGTTTTAAACAATGTGTGGCCTTGGCGGAGGTGTGCGCTCTGTGAGTGCCTTCCAGTTATTCCGAATCACTGCTCTGCGATCTGTCTTAGTGAACCAAACTGTGCCTGAGTCAACAAACCTGGCTGATCCCAGAAGGCATTGCTCCACCTTGGACAAGCGGAACTCCAGCTCTGAGAACAAACACGCGCTGCTTTTCTCCGTCACTTTCCTTCTCCTCCCTTTGTGGCACTAATATATCATCTCCTTTTCATTCCACTACGATTCCGGCTGTGAAACACGAACCCGAACACAAAGGCTGGAAATTAAGAATCAATCTTGTTCCAGCCACAGCGGAACACGACTTATCCCAGTTCTTTTTTTTTTTTTCTTTTTTAGCAGCAGCTAATTTGATATGTAGGTGGAATGATGAATATTTGTGGAAACACTGAATTTCTTGTGAGTAATTTGTCTTATTTATGATCAATCCTCTCCTTGCGTGCGATAAAGCTGGTGTTGATGGATATTTTCCTCCTCCCTCGCCGGCAGGAATGTTTAGCTTGGCTGCTGTTAAGAGTCTGACTGTGTGCCGATAGCAGAACTATGAAGTCAGTCAGCAGCAGGCGAAGAGCCAGAGAGGAATTTCAATCTGAATTCCTTCACAATTTCGGGGTTTTTTTTTTGTTGTTTTTGTTTTATTGTCCATCTTGGCCTTTTCTTTTCTCCTTCTGTCACTCTGGCACTCTCTCATGGCTTTGTTACTGATAGCGTTTAAATATACGGGGAGAGCCGGGGGGAATTGGCGTCTGTGGGACTGTTTTAATTTGGCCGCTGCGCTCTTGAGTGATCCAGGTTAACATAACAATCAAAGCCGGCCGCGCTGCTTATTTTAAGCTACGTGTGAAACATAGTGTGAATGAAGCCTTTTAAGTTGGATTTCATATCGTCACTCTTATTTACGTAACGTGGCTCAGGCTTCTCGGCAGCTCGTGCACACAGTGCAGGGTCAAAGTGCAAAAAATAAATATCACAAACAAAACCCCACACCCAAAATATTAGACATCAGTCGTTGATATACTAGTAAAATGCACGGCATTAAGGGGCGAGCTGGAGCGATGTGTATGTGCAGGTAAAGCCATAGTGATTACATCACATGAAAAAAAAAATTTGTCTTTTCAGACATACTACATTTACTTTTCTTTTTTTTTTAATGCATTTTAACAGTAGATTTTCTTTAAATATAACTTCAGTTGTCAGTATCGTTGAACAGAAAAACAAAAAAAGTAAAAAATATAAACATTTAATCTGGAATTTAAACAGTTAAAACTGACCCCAACGCCCCCCACTCTCCCTCCACTCAAGGCCACGCCTCCAGTGCTTTTTACTGCAGGGACAAGATTTCTCAATGTTTCACAGCGGTTACGGTTGCAAACCATGTGGAAAGCTTTTTTTTTTGTTTTTAAATCAGTGTCGTTGAAGGCTTAAACGGAGTTTAACTGTTTGAGCTGCTGTGACGTCAGGGGAGCTCTGGAGTCGCAGCGACATGCGCTGACTGCTGCTAGAATCACGCAACAAAACGAGAGCGTTTTTCAAAACGGAGCGCAGTTTTTGTATGGTCCAAATAAATCGCGGTTTTTCACCGTACGGGGTTGAATTGTCGTACAGCTGGCAGCATCCTCGCACAGCATTAGCATGCTAATGCTAGCAGACTGTAACGAGAGCCGGCCGTATCGTAAGCAACACAAAATAATACTAATAGCGCTCATTTCTGGTTTGCTTTCTTGGAAAAACAGTCGTACAAGTACTTACAAAGTGTGTCGGTATCGGCTT
>OMMV01207579.1:0-10790 GCA_900302635.1 Chatrabus melanurus | reverse complement strand
TGACTCTGAAAAACAAGAATTGGGTGCACAGGTCTGAATTTATTTGGGATCTTCTCTAATCCATACAGGGTGAGAGGGTGCCGACCAAGAAAGAAGCCCCTGCTCCAAAATCGACACCTTCAAGCAAGACTGAAATTTGCAGCTGCCCACAAATGCCTTCTAGAGAAAAGTTTTATGATCAGACGAGACGAAGATTGAGCTATTTGACTACAATGACAAGAGGAATGTTTGGAGGAGTAAAGGTGAGGCTTTCAAACCTAAGAACACTGTACCAACTGTCAAGCATGGTGGTGGTAGCATCATGCTCTGGGGCTGTTTTGTTGCCAGTGGTGCTGGTGCATTGCACAAAGTGGATGGAATAATGAAGAAATCTCCAAATTCTTCAACGTAACCTCGAATCAACAGCTAGATGATTGAAACTTTGCCACAATTGGGTGTTCCAACAGGACAATGATTCCAAACACACATCAAAACTGGTTGTGGATTGGATAAAGCAGGCTTCTGGAATGGCCTTCCCAAAGCCCCGACCTCCACCCTATTGAAAATTTGTGGACTACGCATAAAAGCCGGGTCCATGTCAGGAAATCAACCAATTTAAATTAACTCTACCAATTCTACCAAGAAGAGTGGTCAAATATCCAGCCTGAATTATGCCAGAAGCGTGTTGATGGCTACCAAAAGCGTCTGGTCGAGGTGTAGCTTGCTCAGGGACATGTAACCAAATATTAGTTGGGGTGTATGTATATATTTGAGCCTGTATGCATATTTCTGACCCTCTGTGGATTAGAGAAGATCCAAAATAAATTCAAAGTTGTGCACCCAATTCTTGTTTTTTTAAAGTCATTAATGATGCATGCTGTACAACCATTCCACCCTGGCAAAAGAACAGTTCAATGAAATTATTAACATCCCAAAATTACCATGATATTCATACCCATGATGAGTGTATGTAAACCTCTGACCACAACTGTACATTTTTGAGGATGAACTGCTCTGGGACCCATTCTTCTTACATGGATTAGTGCTAGCCACAGTCATTTGTTGACATCCAGGAATGACCCTGGATATTTTGGTTCTTCCAAACAGATGCTGAATTGGTTTTCACAGGAACATATAAAATACTGTACACCTGCATAGGAGCAGGTTAGTGGGATGTAAACAGCATTCAAGGACAGACATAAAAGGTGCCTTTTTAGAAACTTTGCCCAACCACTGGTTGTGCTGTTCTTATGGGAGGCACCTGCTGTGATTGAAGCTTTACATAATATTAAGAACAAAACTCCAAGTGGAGGGAATACAGTGTGTCACAATCCTTTAGCGTATTAATTAATTAATTAATTCACAATATTATTTTAATACTAATAGTAGTAATAATTGTGTTATATTTAATAATTAACAGTATAATACTATGTTATTATTGGTTGATTAATTTTAATATTTCTTCATTTTACTTTAACCTGTTCCCAGGTCCTTGATGTGATGATGCTTGATATCAATATTATGGAATGAATGATTGGAATAAATGATGATTATAAATGATCAGCTCATAAAAGAAGCAGACACACAAATGCTGTGACAGCAAAGAACTAACAAGGTCACACATTTGTCACTTTTCATTGCTTTCTGCTTGTGTTATTTGATTCTCCATTTCTCTTACTCTGATTCTCTTACTCAAATGTCTTTGTTTTATATTGTCCTACATTTGGATTTTTATGGCAGACTTTTATGCTGTACGAGGTAATAGTAATAGCAGTAGAATTATTACTTACACATAATAGCCCATTCAGTGACTTGATTATTTTTCTTGCCTACATTCCCTGACGTGTGCTTGTCAATTGCTTTCAATAGTTTGATTGAATCATACTTTGTCTTCCTGATGTAGGCTTTGCCATAATAATGATAATAATAATGATGACTCGTCAAAATTTGGACCATCTAAAAACTGGTGCAATCAAACGAAATGGGGAGGACGATTTAGTAATTTTTCACTGATCAGTCTCAAAATGTCAAACTACTAAAACACATGATTACATTTGTAAGATAAATTTGAGGGCAGTGTGATGGCCTAGCGGTTAGTGCGACCGCTTTCAATGCAGAAGGTTCCCGGTTCGAGGCCACACCTACCCATCCTCCATGTAATGTGGAGTTGCTTCAGGAAGGGCATCTGGTGTAAAACTTGTGCCAAATCTACATGCAGATCCATGTGGGCTCTGCTGTGGCAACCCCAAGTTGAAGCTGAAAGAACTTACTTCACATTTTTAAGATAAATTTAAAACATAAAAGTGTTCTCTCAGAAGACAGATAAAAAAGAGAGAAATAAAATAGTGACAAGTGAAAATAAATATTTCTCTTTATGGCTTTAGGCTGAAACTCCACTAAAGCTTCCTTGAAGAATAATGACTTTCTCTCCTGGACAAACTCATTCTACATATGCATCATCTTTGTGACCATTACTCACTGTATGTTACTTCTTGTATGTTTCTGTGGATGAGGAGCACCTCTGTACAGCCTTGGTCAGGGATGAGGACATAATGAGAAAAGCAAGAAATGGAGAACTTCAGTATGTGTATATGTATTCAAGAGACATAAAGTTAATGTAAAGTGGGGTTTTCATCTTCATGATGCTACATCTGAATCCTTACTATATACAGTTGCGGTCAGAAATTTACATACACTCATCATGGGCATGAATGTTATGGTAATTTCGGGGTTTTATTGTTTTCTTTGAACTGTTCTTTTGCCAGGGTAGAATGATTGTACAATATACATCATTAATGACTCTGAAAAACAAGAATTAGGTGCACAGATTTGAATTTATTTGGGATATTCTCTATTCCAAACAGGGTCAAAATTGTACATACAGACTCAATTATATAAATACATTCACTTAAATCTTAAATGCCACTGAAGGTCCTCTATTGTCTTTTAATGTGACAAGGCCAAGGACTATTAATTTCTCGTTAGTGATCATGATTCACCGCATATTCTAGTTTCTCTTTACCAGCATAAAAAGGATGTGTTTGACAGCACTCATCGGACTGACCAATGGGAAAGTCCAAGGAACTCAGCGAATATCTAAGGAGGCAAATTGTAGATTTACACAAGTTGGGAAGGTGTCTTGGAGCATTTCTAAACAACTGCAGATTCCAAGATCATCAGTTCAAACAATTGTTCATAAGTACAAGTTAGTCAGATGTGTCCCCATTTTGCCAACATCTGGAAGAAGACCCAAACTGTCAGCCTCAGATGAGAGGAAATTGGTTAGGATGTTCAGGAACAACCCAGGAACTCACCAAGGTGAGGCTTTCAAACCTAAGAACACTGCACCAACTGTCAAGCATGGTGGTGGTAGCATCATGCTCTGGGGCGGTTTTGCTGCCAGTGGTACTGGTGCATTAATTCTTCAGCATCACCTCAAATCAACAGCTAGATGGTTGACACTTGGCCACAATTGGGTGTTCCAACAGGGCAATGATCCCAAACACACATCAAAATTGGCTGTGGGTTGGATAAAGCAGACTAACATTAAGCTTCTGACAGCAGACATTGTTCCGCTTCAACTGCAACTTGTAGCACTATCCGTTGTCCACATTTCATAACGATGAAAATATGTAACAAGCCATGTATTTAAAGGAGATTTTGGCATGCTTTTCCCTGTGCCACACAAGCTGTGGCTGCATCGTGATGATGCTGTGTCATCATCTCCACACTTTGTGGTATGTCATACTGGCATTATAACGTATTTGTGAGGTTTCAAATTGACATGTTTCCATGGTGATTCCTGTTGATCTTTTGTCTGGTCTTGATGAGATTGTAGCAGTGTCTAACGTCCCTGCTGCAGTGCAGTCATGACAACCTAGTGGTCCAAGCACGTTTTCGAGCCAAATGGCCATGGACCCTCACAAACTACATTTTGTGGTGGTTTGGCTTACAGATCTTGATAATTCCTGAAAGTGGAAACCTTGCTTAATGGAGAGAGCTGTGAGTGATCCCCAATGGTAGAGACAAGAACATACTCACCTGACTGGTTTCACTTTTCCATGCCTTTTTTCTTCTGTTTGAGACTGTCTGTGAAATATGTTTGTCTCATGCTTGTGCACCCCCACTCTCTCCACCCATCTGCATAGGTGGCTCTGGGGGTGGGGCTTAATGGGGTTGTCAAAAAAAATAAAATAAAAACTTCTGCAGCCACCACTGTTCATCTCCATTACTTATCATTCATAATTTTCCCTGTGTGCACATCCTCCTCTCCTCCACACCTCTCTTTTCCCTCTCCAACCCCACATAGACTCTTCTGTTCTCTTGTCCTGGTCTGTAAGGCATCACTGGCCTCTTGAGTCAGGGTTGGCTTGGCTTTGGCGCTGCTGCTTCCTTCGTTTCCATCTGTAGCTGTCTGGATTTTGTTCCCTCAGCCTCTAATCGGCTTTTCTGGGTTTGGGATTGTGTCTTCCTAAATATACCCTCTGTTAGAGCCACAGGATTATTCCCGTAGAAGAGGCCGGACTTCCCGGCTTGACAAGCGAGAGCTTCTCCGTGAGTGACTGTTTTGCAACTGTGGATGTGTGCCTGTGTGTGTGAGGGGAAGGGGGAGAGTGCAGATTGTGCATGCATCTATGTTTTGTCATTGTTTCTTACCTCTGATCCTCTGTAATCACTTTGTGACAATCCCATAATGCCATGTGGGGCTTTTGCTCACTTAGCTGTGGTTTATAGGGTAGGATGAGTTTAAACACACGTCATCACATGATCTCTTAAATCTCATTACTGTGTCTGCGAAAACTAAACTGTTCCGATATTGAGTCCACTGTCAGCTGCTGTTCCCTTACAATTTACATAAAGGCAGAGTAAAACCTGCTGAATTAGAAAAAGTAAAAATGTAGACCGTAGGCACAGAGAGAAACTGTCTTTTTAAGGCTTTTAAATGATGTCATCCAACACCAGTGAGGAGTTTTTGTTTGTTGGAGGTGATTATAACTGCACTGCTGATGCTTTTTTGGACAGGAATCATCCAAAGCCCCACACTGATTCCAGTCAATCTTTAAAAAGTCTGAAGGAAATGCATGAGCTGTGTGACGTGTCGAGGAATTTCTACAGGACGATTAAATAAATACACTTGGGTCCAGAGCAAAGACAATGTTTTATCCATGGCCAGCCTCAATAGGTTTTATTTTAAACATTGGTTTACTGCTTTTAAAAGGTGCTCCATGAGCCCAGTTGGTTTTTCAGATCACTCTGTGGTTCAGTGTTGTGTTTTTATTCAAAATGTTACTTGTATGAGTTCATACTTGCATGTTAACACAGCGTTTTTATCTGAGAAGATTTTTAGAACTGCTTTTAGTGCTTTTTGGAGTAATTTTAGGAAGACAAAGTCTGATTTTAGTTCTTTGCAGCAGTGGTGGTATGTAGGGAAAAGCCAGGTTAAGAATATACACCCACAGTACACTCTCAATGTCTCGAGAGACTTGGCCAGGGTGATCAGGGATCTAGAAAGTGAGGTGGTGGAGCTGCAGTCTTTGGCAGACTCCACAAGAGAAAGAGGACATACTCACATCCTCAAAAGCAAAAGGTCTGTTTTAACTGAGTTGCTGGGCGTGCCCACCAGGGGCGCTGTGGTACGCAGTTAGTTTCTAAACGTTACTCTGATGGATGCTCCTTCTCACTTTTTCTTTGGGATGGATAGGAAACATGGTCAGAGGAGGTTGATGCATGCCCTTCGCTCTGATCCCAGATGATTGCTCCAGATGTCCTTAGAGATTTGCAGGTATGTGGTTTTCTATGAGGAATTGTACCACACTGTGTAGACTGAGAAACCTGACATGTTGAGTTTTTTCCTTATTAGTTTGCCAAGTGTCTCTAGAGAAGACAACAGGGAGCTGGAGACCATTGTTTTGCCCCAGGAGCTGTATGCAGCACTACAGAGCCTGGACGGTTGCAAGGTTCGTGGGTTGGATGCTCTACCAGCTAACTTCTACAAGGCCTTCTGGCCAGAGGTTGGTGGGGACCTGCTTGATGTAGCGCAGGAGCTCAGTGGACAAGGAGCTGGCCTGCCAATATGTAGACCTGTTTAGATTTGTATGCAGATGGCAAGGCTCTCGATTTACCAGTCGATTTACGCTGCGATCCTCAACTATGGTTATGAGCTTTGGGTAGTGACGAAAAGAAGAAGCTTGCAGATACAGGCTGTTGGAAATGAAGTTTCTCCACAGGGTATCTGGGCTGACACTGAGTGACAGGTTGAGAAGTTTGAATATCCAGGAGGAACTCGAAGTAGAGCCACTGCTCCTTCGCATTGAAAGGATCCAGTTGAGGTCGTTCAGGCATCTGGTGAGGGTGCCACCTGGTCAGCTAACTAGGGAGGTCTTCCAGACATGTCCAGCTGAGAGGAGGCCCCAGGGGACACCTAGCACACGCTGGAAGGTTTAAATCTCCCAGCTGGTTTGGGAACACCTAGGGATTTCCCAGGAGGAGATAGAGGGCCTGACCCAGGATAGGGCAGTGTGGGCTGAGCTGCTTACTCTGCTGTCACAGCAACCAGGATGTGGATCAGTGGCAGAAAATCAATAAATATGGTTTTTTCATTCGTAAACTTTAAGAGATGATCTGATAGCAACAATACTCACAGTGATACTCAAGTCTGGGAGCATGCGCTGATGCTGTGCTTCACCGCATCCACGATACCATGGAACCACCCTGGGTCCTCATTGTCAGCCACCCAGGCAGACAACCAGTCCAGCCTCACGTCTCTAAAATAGCCATCTATCTGCTGCAGCCAGGTGAAGCTTGGGCGTCCCCTTGGCCTGCTCCAGCCACTGGGATCCTGGATCATGCACAGAGAAATGTGCCACATGGCCAAAATGTCGAAGCTGATGCTCCCTCACAATGCAAGTGATACTCCTCATCTTAGTCTCCCAAAGTAACCAGTCGTTTGACACAAAGTCATTCCAGTGGTACCCAAGGATCCTCCGAAGAGGCCTAGTATGAAAGACATCCAGTCGTTGCCTTAGGTCACTGGTTAGCATCAAAGTCTCACAGCCATACAGTAAGACAGGAAGCACCAGGACCCTAAAGACTTGGACTTTCGTTCTCCTGCAAAGATTTCAACATTGCCAAACACCTCTGTCCAGTGAGCTCATGACTCCATAAGCTTTTCCTAGGCGTCGCTCGATCTCAAAGGCCGAGGACCAAGAGATATGAATGTCACTGCCAAAATAAGCGAAGGTCTCTGCAAGTTCAACACTTTCACCACATACAGTTACACTTCTGATGGCTGAGTCCAGGAAGTCATTAAATGGATCTTAGTCTTGATCCAGGACAATCGCAAACCCACACACTGTGATTTCTCACTCAGCTTCTCAAGTGCTACAATCAGGGTATCCATTGATTCCGCAAAGATCACAGCGTTGTCCACAAAGTCAAGGTCAGTAAACCTTTCCTCACCAACTGGTCACTGGTTTCCACAACCCTACCCAACACCCAGTCCATGCAAGCATTTAACAGTATAAGAGCCAGAACACATCCCTGACGGTCACCAGTTTTCACTGGGGAAAAACTCAGAGTCACAGCACTCACAGTATCTGTCTATAGGCTGGCTATGATATCCAGCAACTTCTTGGGGATCCCACAAATTCTCAGGATGTCCCACAGAGCAGTCTGATTAACTGAATCAAACACTTTGCGAAACTCAACATAGCTGCAAAGAAGCGCTGCCGATATTCACAGTGATAACAATTTATTTTTGTCTTCTCCCATTTTGCACAGGGTCACCACAGCAAAACTGGTATGGATCCACATGTTGATTTGACACAAGGTTTGGGTTTGATGCCCCTCCTGACACAACTCTAAATGTACTGTACATGAAGATTGGGCCACAGTTGCCCTCAAACCAGGAACCTTGTTTGGGAGCCAAACTAGATTTTGTTTTATTTGGTACCTGCACCAAAAAGATTTTCAATGGAAGCTGGTCTGACAAAAATGAAGTCAGACTCTTCAGCCTCTTAAAATTCTAATTTCCTCTTTGTGGCACATTATAACAGAGGGAGTGAAGGATATGCAGTCGCCTCTGTCTGTCTGACTATGTACACATTCACTCAAACAGTGGAAGGAAGATTTCAATTAAATTTTATGGGCATGTGGTCCTTTTATCAGTTAAAGGAGAAGTTTAACACTTTTGAAGTGGCGACAGGAAGGAACATTTTTGGACCATTTAAGTCATAAAAAGGATTTTCTTTGCCTTCACTGTAATTTTGTTCCTCACTATGAAAATAAAATAAAATAAAGGATTCTCTTATATCAACAACAACGCCTTGTCTGGAAACAATTTAGAAATTTTACCCATGTAGGTTAAAATACAGTGGCGAGATGACATGACTCACTTGTTGTGGTGATGTCATAGATGACACGGGGGGGGGGGCTTTTCTGACTCTCAACTGGCCAACTTGGTCAGTGTCAGCATCACAGAGTTGAAGAAATGCAGTCGACCTTTAAGTCTAACTGAAAGTGCCAAAAAAAATAAACCAATATAGACAGCCATTAGACAAAGGTAATCAAACATCCTATTGGGAAGAACTCAGGATAAAATGTGGACATATTTAACACTGAAGTTTTGCTGGTTATCAGCTGGACAAATGGGCAACACTTACAAAGGTCTGCTGTTTCAGCTGTCAATACTAATGGCAGTTACTGTTACATTTGCTTAGTTTGCCAAAATTGAATCATTGGGGAGACTAATGTTTTAAACACAATTAAATATGAAGTAAAGTAAACTTTGAACCTTACATGCATTCCATAGTACATGCATGCATGCATTGTCCTCCTTCATACCATCTGCAAGATTTTATGGAAGGAATTCACTATATTTGCCATGGAATACCTCAAACTATGCACTTTACAAGTAATAAAATTAACTGTAACTTATAAATAAATAAATAGAGTTTCTTTATAATACCTAGATTTCAAAATTAAGTAAATTTTGCTAATTTTGTGGAAAATCGAAGGGGACTACAACTTTAAGCATGGCAAAATGGACTGTAATTGGGAATCAATGCAAAATCATGTACTACATTTTCCAGACTATATGTCTCACCGGAGTATTTATCCAAAAATGTGTCCTAAAGAGGAGGGGAAAAAAACATATATACGTTGCATCGGTCAGTAAGTCACATTTATTTTTGAAACATGGTGCTACCACTTCAAGCAACAACAAGCAAAATTTATTTAATCAACACATTATTTATTAGAATGCAAACACCGGATTAGCAAGCAGAAGCTAATGGGCTAGTTAATGTTATTGTACGACTCCGAGGCACAAAGAATTGAAAAGTAAACTGCTTCTTGTCGCCACTGATCACATGAAAATGTCAATGTGGAGCTAAACGTGTGCTCACCTCACCTCACTCAATGTCGGGACCCATGGTATAATAGGGAGAAGGCTGCTGAGGATGGAGCCACCAGGCAGGAGGAGAAGAGGGAGGCCAAAGAGGAGGTTTATGGATGTGCTGAGGGAGGACATGCAAGTAGTTGGTGTGCCAGGGGAAGATGCATAGGACAGGGTGAGATGGAAATTGATGATCTGCTGTGGCGACCCCTAATGGGAGCAGCTGAAAGAGGAAGAAAAAGAATTTTTAAAACGATTCTACCATTAGAGTTATTGTAGCCTAGCCATCCTACTCATTGCATTTCTGGCAATCCCACAATCTGCAAACAAGTCGAGTGCCGAGTAGAAGGAAGGTTACTCCCTATCTCTGTTTAAGAGGTTGGTCTTTCAGTTTGAGAGCATGATTTATTAGTTTCACTTGTTCTCCAAGACCCAGCATGTCCTCCTCATTCATTTCTTCTTCTCTTCTTGTTTTATGGCAGTTGGCATCCAGCTTAATTGCTCATTACCGCCACCTTCTGCTCCAGAGAGTGGAGTACCTCATTCAGATCAGTATACAGGAGCAACTTTCAGTTGTCATGTATGTAGAGAGTGTCGTCTTGTGACCATGATGCCAGTGATGATATATGCGACTTATATGTCAAAAAATATACTGCATTAAGTTACAGGACCAGCCAAACAAGTAAAAAAAAAACCCAACAAAAATGCTCGTCATAGTCCAGAAAATATGGTATGTACGGTTGCGGTCAGAGGTTTACATACACTCATCATGGGCATGAATGTCATGGTAATTTTGGGCTTTTAATGATTTCTTTGAACTGTTCTTTTGCCAGCGTGGAATGATTGTACAGCTTACATCATTAATGACTCTAAAAAACAAGAATTGGGTGCACAGGTTTGAATTTATTTGGGATCTTCTCTAATCCACATAGGGTCAAAATTATACATACAGGCTCAAATATATACATCAACCCCAACTAATATTTGGTTAAAAGTCCCTTGGCAAGATGCACCTCAACCAGACGCTTTTGGTAGCCATCAACAAGCTTCTGGCATAATTCTGGCTGGATATTTGACCACTTTTCTTGGCAGAATTGGTAGAGTTCATTTAAATTGGTTGATTTCCTGGCACAGACCCAGCTTTTAGGCGTAGTCCACAAATCTTTTACAGGGTTGACGTCGGGGCTTTGGGAAGGCCATTCCAGGAGCCTGCTTTATCCAACCCACAACCTGTTTTGATGTGTGTTTGGGATCATTGTCCTGATGGAACACCCAATTGTGACCAAGTTTCAACCGTCTTGCTGTTGATTTGAGGTTACGTTGAAGAATTTGGAGGTTTCTTCATTATTCCATCCACTTTGTACAATGCACCAGTACCACTGGCACCAAAACAGCCCCAGAGCATGATGATACCAAC
>OMMV01207562.1:0-15495 GCA_900302635.1 Chatrabus melanurus | reverse complement strand
TAGTATTACATAGAAAAGTTATTTGGGCTCGGTGGGCTTTGCACTCTCTGCCTTTCTAGTTGTTTTCACCTCAGTCTGTCCATCCCTCTGTCTGTTAACAAAATATCTGAAGAACACCGTGGCGGATTTCAACCAAATTTGGCACACAAGTTGACTTTCACCCAAGGATGAACCCATTAACTTTTGAACAGCCAGGGTCTTAGCATTATGAAATGGCGAAACTTTGCATTTTTTGCCCAATAGATAGGAAAAGCAATTTCAAAGGCTTGTAAATCCAGAAATAGGGCAGATAGACCCATGGTTACTATTGAACATTCGTATCAAGCCATAATAACCGTTTTTTACTGTTAAAACTGTATTCAAAAAAAATGTTAGCTCACTTAAAGTTAGCAGAATTGTCTGCTAATGGTTTTCAAAGTTGGCTGAAAAGCTAATCCACTAAGGAACAAGTTAGCTTTGCTAATTAGCCATTAGCTGATTAGCTGAACTGTGCAAACCACTGGTGGGGTGACCATCATCTTTGGCCATAACAAATAAAACACAATTGTCAGAACATGCAGTGATAGAAATGTTGCAGCAAAATAACCATGTATGGAGTCCAGTGTTCATAATGACAAATGGCCTAAAGGACAACCAGGAGGCGAAGACAAAAGTCCCGGCCAAACGACCTGCACTCGTAAATCAGAGATTTCATCGATGCCAGATCAGTCATTAAGACATTGTCCAGTTCTCACCCAAACCCTGATGCATCTCCAACCACCCCCCCCACACACACACAAAATGCTCCATATCCACAAGATAGTTCTGGGGCTCAAAGCTTGACTGCACACATCTCCATGCAGAATAGTCACATTCTGACGTAATGTAACATGAGTTCATCAGTACAGTCCCAGTGCTTCTCTGCTGATCCTCCTCAGCGAAGCTGGACATCCATCACCATCCAATGCTGCAATCTTCAATCTTCATTACTTCAGTGCCAGTTGACACCATGCAGCTCGTGCAGGCAGGATCTCGGACAGAGCGCAAATAAGAATCAATCACAACGACTAATCCACCGTAACATCAGCTTTGACAGCAAATTCACAGTTAACATGCTAAACTGCTCTCCAGCAGTAGAGTCCTATCCTTTGATAACATTCCCCAGATGGTCTGGATGATGTGGCTAGCAGCAGGTCTTTTCCATTTCAGGCTGAACTACCTGCTCCACTTAAATGGACGAGCACTAAACATTTGATGCATTTTCAGCAAGATAATGGTTGCCAAGTGTTTTTAAAACAGATTGATGTTTGGAGCCAATAATACTCAGATAATGAGGTGATGCACCCTTAAAAAAAAAATCTGGTCTGTAAGGACTCATTTACACCACCACCTAAAAGTGGCCTGATTCAGATTTTTATACTCACAAGTGACAAGAATTGGATATGCATTGTGAATATATAAATTATAAAACTATTGGATATTCTTGATTTGGGTCCCATGCATATGAAGAAATATATGTTATGTATCGGACTGTGGTCTTAACACACAAATTGGAATTTCTGTTTCCCTTTTGTTTGCACTTCCCTGTGAATGAAGGTAGCTGCAATGCTGCACACACCTGAACTGCAACAACTGCTGTAATTCTTTTGTCTGAATACATGATTGTGTTTTTGTCGAACCGTGATGCTTTAAAAAGTACTTGTAGAAGATTCTCTCTCTTTGTCTGTTGCCATGATTTGTTTATGTCCGCCTTCGACACCTGTGGCTTTGCATGCGAGGAGTTTCAGGTGAAAACCATGTAAATGCACATAACAGACAAGGGCCACTGAAAAAGATGCTGTCAAAATAATATCAGATCAGCTCCGGCTTCCTCCCACTTCCAAAGACATGCAGGTTGGGTGAATTGGTCACTCTAAACTGACCGTAGGTGTGAGTGAGAGTGTGAATGTGTTTGTTTATATGCGGCTCTGCGATGGACTGGCAACCTGTCCAGGGTGTACCCCGCCTCTCGCACAGTGACCGCTGGGATAGGCTCTAGCACCCCCCCCAGTGACCCTTAATTGGAGTAAGCGGGTATAGAAAATGAATGAATATCAGATCAGAATTGTACATCAAGACCTGTAGTATAAACGTAGCCAATGAACCTGCTTCTTCAAACAGGCCTGTTGCTTTAAAGCTACAGTTTGTTGGATTTAGTGTCATCTAGTGATGAGATTACAGATTGCGTTATGCTATTACCGGTCACTCTTTTGTTTCCCTTCATGTTTTCACTTTTTTGGCGACAGGGATTCATGTTCCCTTGCCTTCTCTTGTGATAAGTTGTAGTGGCTATAGTACAACTGGAGATCCCTGAGCAAAAAAAACCAATGGAAAGTTCAGTCTTCGTTTGCTACTAAGCAGAGATAGTTGTAGTTGTTATGGTCCGTACCAACGTCGTCGCAGGAATACAGGATTGGGTTCAGTACACAGTTGATCAGTTCAAAAAGGCAACAGTGTCTGTGAGGGCAGCAGCAACAGGAGAGTCCAATAACACCAGCAGACGGTCAGTAAACAGTATTCAAACATACCATGTAGGAAGTCTAATAGACGGCAGACACAGGAAGAAACAGGAAGGCAATGGAGGTCGACAACTGGAGATCAAAACACTGGAGCTGAACGTGAGGAAGCTGGTATGCACATGAGACAATGTGGCACTGGAGTGAAGGAACTGTGACGGTTAAATAGTGGATAATTCAATTAATAGGGAAATATGCATGCACGTATTCCCGGAAACCCAACGGCATGCACGAGGACAATAGTAGCGTGGAGGAGATCATAGTAAAGGAAATACAAAACCAGAGATCAGAATGTGAACCATGACATAAGCAATATGCATAATCATCCATTCAACAAAAAGGAGCGTTCTCAAACTTGTTAGCCTGCAATAGCAGCCAGTAGACAGCGTATATATATATGGCAGCAATCACTGATTCCTCTTATTTTTCTTCAGTCTTCTGGCCGTGCTGCAAAATGCGAAAGTCAGAATATGTGTATCCCTTTTGAGATAATGTATCAACATGGTGGCCTCCATGAGGGGACTCACTCCCATGTCGATACAGTATGAAGAGCTCATTCTAAGCTTATGAAAAGATTGATTCATTGTTGCAGGTAAATTATACACTAATGAACAGATGGTTTCAATGCTATATTCCATTTTTGCTAATGAAGACCTCTAAATCCTACACACTGTAGCTTTAAATAAGCTTTGCACTGCAAAATAATTTCAGCTGCTGCATCGGTAATGAAGTTACTGTTTTACAAAGCACTACTGAAGCACATTGTAGGGGAGATAAGAGACGCCACAGAGCTGGCAAACTGCTGCTCCATATGAGCCTGCATTGGTCCATTTACCTCAAGACAGCAGAAGCTACAGCTCCACTAACAAACACAGTCAGCACAATTGTTTCAAGTTAATTTAGAAAGTTTGGCAATTACACACTAACTTGCAGCTGGTCTACTTTTGTAATGGTTACAGCACTGGTTACTGGTCTTGTCTTCCAGAATACGAGAATTTGATGCTATTTCTACTTCGCAATTTTAAATGAAATATCTTTGGCTTTTAGATGCCTGGTTACACAGTCATCTAAAAACATTGCTCCCATAAATGAACATTTCCACAATTTTTATAGACTTAATTGGAGCAATTATTTGCTGTCCTAATGAACAAACATATCTCATAACCAGCTTTTATCAAGCATGTTAAAATTTTAGAGATGTACTGTAAAATATGTAAATTTTGTTTCAGCTTTTGTTTTTCTTTTTTCTTGTCATCAGTGTTTGGAAAACAAGCTGGCACTCACCTGACCAATATGGTGCAGGAGTCTGATTCTTCAGACCTGCATGCCAGTTTATTCTAAATCCAGAGTATTAGCGTTTTCAGGCAATATAGTATTTGAAATTATACACATTTGGAAGACAATTTTATATCAATGTGTGCAGAATGGTGTTTTATATCAAAATATGCCTCAAACAAAACTTGAATAAAGCAAAACAATGCGGAATGTACTTCTAAAAATCCCTGTGAAGTCATTTTAATTTGTGGTATTTAGGATATATTTGTTCAGGTTCGTTGTATTTGCCCAACCTATGAACATTTTCATCGTAATTTTCCACTTATACATGTAGCGCTGCCTGTTTTGGCCTCATCTTGATGGAAATATACACACATGGCCATCCCAGCTGTGTAAACAAAGGACAGAAAAGCTCAGATAACAACACACACGGGAGTGTTGCATCATTCTTTTTACAGGATGCCATTATGCCATTAAATGCATGCACAGAAAATAGTTCTGGTTGCTATATTAATGTTAAAAATAATTTGCTTTAGAGCACCTTTAGTGGTTGTTTTCAATTCAGCTTTCTTGTTTATCTGAGTACTGCACCATATAAATAATAGGAAGACTCTGCATTTGACTTTAGACCAGGTTTTTGTTGGTCTTTGGTGCACATTAGCAATGCACCCACACTGTGCCCGACCACACCTCATTTCAAGACAAAAACGCCCATGGGCTCACAAATGAGTGCGAGTGCAATTACTATTTAAAGAACGTTGGAGCTGGGCATGAAAATGACAAGCTTCCTTTGAAAACTAGCACTGGCGCTGCGCTGTCGTACCAGAAGAAACAAGATGCAGACTGGATGCTAAACAGTTCCAGCGCTTCAGAGTTCACTCTTTGCAGCTGCTATAATTCAATTCTCACAAGACACACCGGCAATCAAAGCTTAACAGTGGAAATACTCCTGCCATATCAATCTTGATTTGCACACGATGTGTCCTCTACCTTCTAAATTGTTCCCCGACTGGACCCGTTTGATGGAGTGCATATTGTGTTAGCCACAACTAGGCGGGTGGATTTGTTTCTCACCTTCTCCTCTTAATAGCATGTGAAGTAAGCTGATTCAATTCCCAGTACCCACACCTATCTGAGTACAACACAGAAGGACGGCGCTAAAAGATTTATCGGTCGAGAGTTTAGACGTGAAAGTTTGCAACTGCCTCGACGTAAAACATTTAAGCCAAATGGCTAGAATAAAGTTAGCGACCGTATTTGCATTTGAAAAGAAGTTTTCAAACCGTGAAAGTGCAGATCTGTTGCAAATATCACAGTCAGTAAATTAGGGGGGGGGGGAGTGACGACACCTCAGGTGATGTGAACAAACTGGTTCCAACGTCTTTCAGCACAGTCGACTCACACGGACTCTCCGACAGCTAATGTGTTGAATAAATGCATTAAAATTCCTTCTATTTGCAGCAAACAAATGAGTAAACTGTGAAGCCAAGCATGTCCTGCATGTCTGCCAGCTCGTCTGAGTAATCAGATTTACATTAGTTTTGCTCAGAATGTGGCGGTTATTTGTCAGGAGATGATTTACCGTCTGGCCACCTGTGCTTGTGCTGAAATATACATTAATTCACATGCCAGTCTAAGAGTAATAAACTACCTCTAATGGACCTTAAGAGAGCTTTAAAGGCATTTATAGTCTGGGTTTCTTTCGGTTTTTTTGCAAAACATATTGTCAGAAAAATGCCTCCAGCGCTTTCTGATGCCAAAGAGTTCTCCTGATTCAAGGTGATGTCTGTGCCACCGTGTTTGACTCTCGCTTGCCATGTCTCATTATCCCCACCCTTCTAATGGAAGAGGAGACAAATAATTCATCTGCCCTGATGGCGATGTGGAGGAGAGCAGATCTCCTTAGGGGCGCCTCAACAGTCAGAAAATAAAGCTTTAAGATCCTCCAAACTGCAGTCACAATCAGGTTTAGTAAAAACTGCTTTGTGCTATTTGTCTTAAGAGCTCAGCAATGCCCACATGGATCTGCATGCCCTTCCTGATGCAACTCCACATTACATGGAGAATGGGCATTGAAAGCGGTCGCACTAACCGCTAGGCCACCTCCGCTGCCCCCATTTGCATCATACTGTGATTTGAGCCATTTCTTTCTGTTTGTTCCCCTATTCCTCCCAGGCCCTTTGACAATTTTCACCAAACCTCATCAACCCCAGAATTGTCCTTAAATGGTTTTGGCAAAGGTCAAGGTCATTCGGTCAAAGGTCAAACTTTGGGGTTTTCACTCCGATGTCCACCAAACTTGGCACACATATGTAGGTGGGTTCTGCACTTGCCCAGGTGAAGTCATTGGGGTCAAAGTTAAAACATTTTAATTTTTCATTCCAATTTGCATCAAACTTGTCCCACATATGGAGGTAGGTTCTAGAATTGCCCAGCAAGATCAACTTGCCAAAGGTCAATTTAAGTTTTTAACTCTGATTTGCACCAAACATGCCACACATGACCTTGCTGGAATTGCCCAGCAAGGTCAAAAATTGGGGTCAAAGATTTCTGATTTCTACCAATCTCAGTATGCCAATGAAGGTCGGCCCCGAAATTGCCCTTAAAGAATTAATTTAGCAAAGGTCAAGGAGTTTGATTTTCAACCTGATTTTGTTATGTTTTGTCATGGGAGCTGAACCCAAAGTGCAGACAGGTGCAAGAAACAGAGTCAAGAAATAAATAACTGTATTTACAAACAAAGAGGAGTCCGAGTCAAAATAAACAGCTGCGCAGAGTCATAATGGAAACGTAACAGAGAAACTTAACTGTTGGCAGTCCAAGTCAGGGGAGGAGCCCAGAGTCTGGGAGAGCTGGGAGGAAAACGTGAAGGGGCCAGGGACGAGGCAGGAACGGGGACCGTATCACCAGGGTAAAACAAAAGAACAAACGAACGGGGACGAGACAAAACTAATAAACGGACGAGAGTACTGAGACAATGACGGAACAGAGAACGGGACTGAGCAAAAGCACGGACAGACAGAACAGAGCGGCAACGAATACGGAAAAATCCGGCAACTCAACCTTCTTCTTCTTCTTCTTTTTCATTGGGTTTTAACGGCAGTTGGCATCCCCGAAGTTGCATTACTGCCTCCTTGTGGCATTACTCCACTGCTGCTGTACTCTTATCCGTTGTATCATTCCAGCTGATGTTAAGAAACAACTCCAGTTGTCCATTGATCCCCCACATTCTAGCAGGTCTTTCAGTCCCAGTCGACCGTGTTCTGTGCTCTGCAGCCCTCCAATCATTGCCGCTCTCTCCTCCTCATACCTCTGACAGTTCAGCATCACATGCTGTACCATCTCCATCTGCTGACACTGATTACAATGGCCTGTCGGATGTTTACCAGTTCGGTTAAGAGAGCTGTTCAGCCTGCTGTGACCAACCCTCAGTCTGCTTAAAACCACTTGTTTTTTCCTGTTGTGTCCACTGGCGGTACCTTCTCCTACTGCCTTCTGTATGTTGTGCAGATGTGTTGCTTTAGATTCACTATCCCAATACTGTTGCCATTCTCTGTTTATTTCTCTCCACACTATAGTTTCCCCCTCTGACTTGGACACTTTGATGTTGATGTCTACATGCTCTCTCTTAACGGCCTCTTTTGCCAGCAGCTTCGTTCCCCAAGATTCCAACATGAGCAGGAACCCACATGAAAATGATCTTCCTCCCCTGACTTATAAGGTTTGTATAGTGAAATAAAACTTCATACAATATAGCTTCATGACTTTTAGCACTTCCTGTCTCAAGGCTTATTGGCAACTCAACCAGAAACGTGACAAAACTAAATAGTGAATACTTAATGAGCAGAACGAATGACAGGTGTGGTGATTGTGAAGTGATGTCAGCCGTGCACAGTGACACACACCCACAAGATCACAGAGACAGGTGTCAGAGGCTGTGGACACAGAACTAGTGTGCAGACAAAAACTGATGACAAAATAATCAGAGGAGAACTGAAAAATAACTAAGGTAGAGCATAACTGAAAACGTGACTGAGAAAACTAGAGGAGAACTCGGGACTGGAGAAAGCATACAAGCAACTCAGTGATCAAAACCTAAACACTGAGCACAGAGGACGCAGGACAGGGGACAGGACACAACAGATTTGGCCCAAATGTGGCACCCACTTTGGTGGATTCTAGAACTGCCCTGGAAAGGTCATTCAGAAGTCAATCATTTGGGTGAAGATCAAGGTCACTGGGGTCAAATATGAGATTGCCGTATCCCTTACTGTCTCCATGCCCACAGGTACTATTACCGGGTATTGGAAACCACTGAGTGCATGCTTAAGCCAAATTCTGCAATGAATTAAGATCCACATACTAACCTGGCTGACAAGAAAAAAATGTTGTGCACGATATTTCACCTGTCCATCCATGTATATACATCTGTGGACGTTACGCCATACTTCAGAAACCACCGGTCATAAAGTCTTAATTTTGGTTTTTGATCCAATTAAACATTTTCCCTTAAAATAACCTTAAACATTTTGTCTGTATTTCAGTAACAGGTCAAGAAAAACTCTTCCATTGTAGAAATAATAATAAAAAAAAAAATTATGGTAACATAACGCATTTTGGAGGGCAGCTTGTGATGTGGTTCCCAACCCTGGTCCTCAGGGACCCCCTAATCTGCATATTTTCCATCTCTCCTTGAAAGTTAATTCGCTCATTCAGGTGTGCTCAGCCAATCAAGAGCTAACAAACACCTCCATCCATTCACTATACCCGCTTAATCCAATTAAGGTTCACGGGGGGTGCTGGAACCTATCCCAGCAGTCATTGGGCGAGAGGCAGGGTACACCCTGGACAGGCTGCCAGTCCATCGCAGGGCCACATATAGACAGACAAACACAGTAACAAACACCTGAAGGAGCTGTGAGCAGAGCAGGGAGAGATGGAAAATGTGCAGGTCAGGGGGTACTTGAGGACCAGGGTTGGGAACCACTGACATAGCGGGTTGTGCAGGGTAGGGAGTAGAGCAAAAGTGTTAAGAAGCCACACCCACATTTGAAAGTACAGTTGCATCGAGCAGAAAAAGTTACATGGGTTTTCAAAACAGTTAGGTTAACCAACTATAAAATATCCAAGCTCATTTCCACAAAATGAGACAGTTTCCTGTATATTAGTATGGGGCTGGAACTTTAACCTTGAACTCTGACCTTGATCATTGACCAAAAACAACTAAAATTAAATTTCTTCCCATCCATAGGCCCAATGTACCTGCCAGATTTGATGAAAATCGATCTGAAGATATTTTGCTAACATACATACAAACATAGTTGCTTTGAGACCAAGGTGATCACAAGTGTAAATACACCTCCAGCTCTAAAAAACTTTCTGGTTATTGTTAGTGAAACAGAAATTTCAGTTGTCAGTTACCTGCCATTTGATTATATGTACATCAATGGCAGGGCAAATCAAAATGAATATATTTTGAGAAATCTGTGAAACTGTAAAAAAACAACAAAAAAAAAGTATGTGAATTCTGCAAAAAAAATATGCAGAATTCACATTCAGGCTCAATAGCAAATTTCCATAGATTATTCTACTTGTCAAGTTTGATCCACTTGCTAAATTTTGTGGTGATCATCTGAAAACTTTTAGTAATCCTGCGCAAAGACAGAAGCTAGTACCGTAATCACATAACCTCCATGACAGAAGTAAAAAAAAAAAAAAGTTGTCCTACTGTTACCATTCATGCAGAAGTTTGAAGTACAAAACCCTGTCTGGATGAATTAAAGTGAGAGCAGCAGTAACAAAATCAACATTTAAAAAAAATAAAATAAAAATCACTCTGTTGGCTTTGAATGTCGTCTTCAAACTGAATTTGCCGTCATCATTGCAGGTTTCGGCTGCCAAAACGCTGTTTGTTGGGTCAGGGACTTAATTTGAAGTCTGTATATCTATAAATGGCAGCAACCCTTTGTGGGCTGGAAAAAAGAGCGGTTACCAAGGCAACAACTAATGGTGTTGCTAGAGCTGTAACTAGTAATAGAGGTGCTTTCAGACTGCACTGCCACAGTGTTTGCTGCATTTGTTTAGTGTTTTGAACATTGAGAAGAAGTGCACAGCTTTGCCTGGCAGAAGAATCGTGTTAAGATTTTAACATAAAATATCAACATGGCTTGATAAGATGCATGGTTTAGCTAGCCATAATATCGCACATTCGAGGTGTCATAGTGTAACAGTGGCCAGCAGGTGGTGCTGTGCAGTGAAGTAAACCTCACTCCCCGATGCCAAAAGACGTTCTAGCGACAGACGCTAGGGCCCTTGGGTTTTAGCCTCGTGGTTAGAACGCCTGCCTCCCATGCGGGAACTGCGAGTTCGAGGCCAGAGAGTGCCAAGATGATGCAGGTTACAATAGTTCATACTGAGGGAGCAGCTTGGGGCCTGAATGTTATTAATTGGTTCTGGGATCTTGCACTACAGAACCGCCTTGGGTCCTGGATGGCAACCACCCAGGCACACAACTGGTCCATCCCCCACCAGGACCCTAAGGATTTTGACCTTCATTCTCCTATAAAAGTGTCAGCATTGCTGAACACCTGCCCAGTCACATCATGACTACATAACCTCTTCCCAGGCATCTCTTGATCTCAGAGTTTGACATGAATATCGCTGCCAAGATAAGAGAATCTCTTTACAAGTTCAGCACTTTCACCGCATACGGCTGCAATTCTGATGGCCGAGTCCAGGAAGCCATTGAAAGCCTGGATCTTAGTCTTGATCCTCACTCAGCTCAAGTGCTGCAGTCACTTGAGATCACAGAATCACCTGCAAAATCAAGGACAGTAAACCTTTCCTTGGCAACAAAGCCACTTAAGCCACTGGTTTCCACAACCCTACCCAACACCCATCTTGGCTAAGATGCTGAAATGCCTTGTTTTGGCTCACCAACAATGCAGAAACTCAATATTTTCCTCCACCCAGAGGGATTTGTTTTTGCATCCAAGGGCTAAACGTGGGCTACACTGGCCCCACGTCTGTATGCAAATCTGGAAGGAATAAATGCAGACACAAGGCTCTGTCCATATCCATATTTAACGTTGAGCATAAATGAGCCTTAAGGAACTGATGGAGTTAAAGGCATCAGATAGAAATGTGACATCATCCGCCTTTAACCATTCCTTTCACCATGACCTAAAAGGGTGTTGAACAATTAGTAGAATCCACTAATTTGATTTTTTAAAATTTAAATGTAGACCTGCCTAGACACCTGGTTCTTAACCTGGGGTCCGAGAACCCTCGAGGAGGTTTGCCAAAGATCCCGGGGTTTTGTCTGCTCTGAGGTTGTCAAAATTTCTTCTTCTTCCAATAATGTACATGATGCACATGTTACATAGTCGTAATAACTCACTTACTGGATCATCAATAGTAATTAAAAGATGATTGTTTTTCTCTGGATGAACCAATGGGGGGGGCTACAAAGTTTTGTTAATTTTTTGCCAAAAACAATGATTGAATCTCTTTATTCTGTTGCTGTGTTTGTGTGCACGCACACTCTGGGAAGTGGGGTCCTTAGCCTTTTTTCAATACAAACAGGGGGTCTCCAAGGAAAAAAGGTCGGGAACCACTGGTCCAGAATGTATGTCTAGATCTGTGTGTGTGTGTGTGTGTGTGTATAAAATAATGTGGTAATGTGGTTTGCTTTTTTTTCCTGATTCTGGGCAAAGCGCAGTATGACGCCTTTTAAGTCTTTAATCATAAACGGGAGAAAACATGAAAACGTGAACCTGCATATTAAGATTTGAGAGACGTTTGGAGGATTTCAAAACCTGGAGCTTAAAGATTCAAGGTTTGCTAATTAAACTCTGCATTTAATTCACATGAAAATAATTGGAAATACATTCTTTAGGCATAAACCTGTTTCCTCTCTCACATCCTGAGGTCTACAAAAGATCAACAGTTCACATGAAGGTTTGACTCTTAGTTTTTATACACTTAGGTCTGCTGGAAGAGATAAGAATAGATGCTGTGTTTGGCAGAGTGGAGGATGGAACAGAAATGGAAAATGTGTCCACGAACAAATGGCTCTGTCAATGCTGCTGATGAAGTTTCAATTCAATATTATCTGAAACATTGTATCTGTTAACCAGGTTTAATCACAGACGATTTCCTCACCACGAGGCTTAGCCATAATGAAATCTGATTATTGTTGAGACCCAGAAAATAGAGGAATCTGTTTGCGTCCCTGAAGACGAGGGGCCCTATCTTCCTCCCGGCGCAAAGTGGTGCACAGCGCTGCAATAGTGTCATTGGTGGTTCCCACCTGATGTACTTGTCATTTTTGTGTCCATGTCCTTCAAATAGAAAGTACACCCGTGTAGGCGTGTTGGTCTAAAATGGAGGTGTGGTCAGGTGCAGAGCTGGTGGGTTCCTATTGTCGGTCACCAGAGAACCTTTGCACGTTCATCTCACAAAAACCTGGTGGAAAGCTTATTTCTGACTCTGGGCAAAGTGCAGTATGACAAAGTGCCAGATGGTGGGTTCATGGCACATATACGCAGCATATTCTCATAACACGTATGATAGAAGTTAAGCGCAGTATTTCGTATTTCATAATCCTAAGAACATGTTTTGGCGAAGGTTAGGTTTAGGGTGAGAAGAACAAGTATAAGATGGCTTCCCACCATTTTTTTCATCACTGCCTTCCGACAGAGGAATATGTGGGATATGTACGAATGTGGCTGAAAAATGTGTACGAACATGTATGAGTTTTTGTGCATGACTTTTTTTTGTATGTTTTTGTACAAATCTTTTTTTAGAATAAGCTGACACTCTGCACTTCTGCACACAGACATGCAACAGTACATCATCGGATCATAAAACTAAACTGACCATAAAAACTAACATTGTCAAAAGTAATAACTAAAGGAGAAAACTAAACTTTAATAACTTTGGTTTGTACCATATTTCTACGCTGCTTTTCCTCCTCCCACCAGCGGCTGCATGGGTGGGGGGGTGGTGGAGATTTGACCTCAAAGACTGAAGCAACACTTTACCTTACGTGCACAGCTGTGCACGGTGGTCAGCGACGGTAAGTCATAGCAACTTCCAGCGTTATGTGCACACACGCTCTGTCCACACAAGTCAGAAATCCTGACATCTCTCACTTGCGATTACTTAATACTACAGAGTTGTGCAAGGAAATTACAAGCGACACTCTGATTGGTTGAATTTATTATGTTCAGCCCATGACCCTGACCCGGCCCTTGACTAATGATGATACTTCGGCCTTTGACAGCGTTTTGTCACTCGGGTGTGTTTGGACAGTTGAGAGGAGACGCCCTCTGTGTTCTAGTGACCACATGGAAAAGATGACAAGCTGAACTGGAGTTGGATTTTCAGCTTTGTATGTCAGAATGTTTCTCTGTTCTGTAGAAATAGAGATTAAAATCCTAATGTTAAAATCTTAGTTTCGAGCTGTTAACCAGGGAAAGATGTGCACAGGTCCTGAGTTGAATTCCTCATATTTTAAAGACATGGAACAAATGTTGCATTTTCAGGTGTATTACTTTTTATTCATTTAAAACTCCTTCTTGTTGATTAACACTGCATGATATACAGCCGACTACGCGTGCCTGCAGACTGATTTAGCCAAAGAAATGGTAGAAAAACTTCATTAAAAAGAGCTGTTATTGACTTTGCACCTTTATATTGTGTTAAAATATCCGGCCAATCAGAGGTAGTTTGGTGGTGATGAGTACCAATATGACCATAATGTATCTAGTTGCATCTCATTGTGGACGCATTCTTGTGAACACAAAAACTCAGTAACAGTATGGTCGACGCTTGACACTTACGCCATTGGTACGTCCTTGGGATTTTCGACTTGTTTGGTTCATATATTTCCATTTTAATGAGGATGAAGTGATCCCCCGTGAACACTAATAACTCAACATATAGTGCACACTTACCCCCTGAGAAGCAGTTGAGTTGATTACTCAAGGATGCTTCATGACAGCCTCTAAATTGATATGTATATTATGACACATTTAGGATGATGGCCATACAAATATTTCTTTACAAATATGCTGTATTAGGATGCAGGCCAGGTCTAGGATCACGCGCTGGTGCAACATGTTGCCGCATCCACCACACCATGGAACCACCTTGGGTCCTGGAGGGCAACCACCCAGGCACACAACTGGTCCATCCTCACATCTTGAAAGTAATCATCTATTTACCAATGACAGGTAAAACGTGGGCGTCCCCTTGGCCTTCTCCAGCCGGTGGGGTCCTCCACCTGTGCGCTGGATCATGCCTAGGGAAACGTGCCACATGGCCAAAATGTCATAGATGTTCACTCACAATGCAAGTGATACCTAAGTAACCGTTTATTTCCATCCATCCATCTTCTATACCCGCTTAATCCAATTAAGGGTCACGGGGAGGGTGCTGGAGCCTATCCCAGTGGTCATTGGGGCGAGAGGCGGGGTACACTCTAGACATGGTCACCAGGCCATCGCAGGGCCACATATAGACAGACAAACACAGCTACACTCACACCTACGGTCAATTTACAGTCACCAATTCACCTAACATGCATGTCTTTGGAAGTGGGAGGAAGCCGGAGTACCTGAAGGAAACCCACACAGACACGGGGAGAACATGCAAACTCCACACAGAAAGGAACTGGGCACGGTGGGAATCGAACCCCAGACCTTCTTGCTGTGAGGCAAGAGTGCTAACCACTGAGCCACCGTGCTGCCCTCACCGTTTATTTGACATAGCCATTCCAGCAATACCCAAGGATCCTCTGAAGAGACCTTTTTCCAAAGACATCCAGTCGTCTCCTTAGGTCATGGGTTAGTGTCCAAGTCTCACAACCAAACAGTGAGACATGAAGCACCAGGAACTCAAAGACTTGGACCTTTGTTCTCCTGTGAAGATATCGGCATCAACAAACACCTCTGTCCAACGACTTGCCCTTCCAGGTATCAAAGGCCGAGGACCCAGAGACATGAATGTCACTGCAAACAAGCGAATGTCTGCAAATGTTCCACACTTTCACAGTTTACAGACACACTTCTGATGGCCAAGTCCAGTAAGACATTTTAAGCTTAGCTCTTAGTCTTGACCCAGGACAATCGCAAACCCAGACACTGAGATTTCTTGCTCAGCTTCTCAAGTGCTGCAATCAGGGTATCCATTGATTCTGCAAAGATCACAGCATCGTCTGGGAAGTCGAGGTCAGTAAACCTTTTTTAACCAACAGACACCTTAGCCACTGGTTTCTTATGTGTGTTTGTTGGTGCAGAAAGATATACTGACCTTATTAGGATGCTAATATACATAAATCATTCCATCAGCTGTAACTTAGAAACACTTGATAAGAGATTTCATATTCAGAATATGTATATATGTTATAGATAGATAGCACTTTATTCATCCCAGAAGGGAAATTCAAGATGTAGCTCAAAAAAAACCCCCCACATAACCACACTTCCACACATCCTCAGTCATACGACTAGTATAAAATAAAAAAATAAATATGGACTAGAATAACTGCATACATAAATAGATAGGGATACAAATATCCTTAAAATTGTCCTTAAAAATTTGTCCATTTCACAGTACAGTCCAGTTGTTGGGGCAGATATGAAGGCTGTGTGAGTGCATGTGTGCCTTATGTACAGGAGGC
>OMMV01207526.1:0-10380 GCA_900302635.1 Chatrabus melanurus | reverse complement strand
CAGCATAACATTCCCCTCGTCTTCACCATATGCGCCTTCTGCTGTCAGCGATGCTCAACTTGAAACGTGACTCGTCTGAAAACAATACCCTGTTCCATCTAAGAGCATTCCAGCCCAGATGCACCCTTGTCCATGTCATGAAAATGTTGCAGACAGATGTGTCGGTCCTGCTGAGGGGTGGTGACACGTGGTCTGGGAGCACGTGGTTGGTCGCTTGTGGTGCCAGTTTCATTATATCATCTCCATAGATGGGAGATAGTGCAAACGTTAATTTGGAATGTCCTTGTGACCTGTCTCTGTGACACTCCAGCAACCAGCATACCAACGGCTTGGTCCCTCTGATTTTGTCGCAGCCGTGGCATGTTCATGTATCATTGAAAGACAACAAAAACTGGTAATTAAGACCAGCATAGTTGTCGCTATTTATTGACCAATTTTGAGATGAGTTGAGCAATTTTCTCAAGTCAACCTGTGTTGGCCACAGCAACTTTAGTCGGTGCTCAATCAAGCGGAATGAGACTTAACTTTTGAAAACTAACAGAAATTTCACATCTTATGTGGCCTTTAGACACTAAATCCACCATGCATTACTGGGATTTTATGGGAACTATTTTGAATATTTACACAGTTTGAGTGTTGCGTTGGAAGTTTTGTTCAGTATACATCGTAATTTTAGAACAGCTTCTATCCTCTGACTGGCACATGACACAATGTGAAAAGCTGCATACTTTATTCCACTAATCAGTTTCCTGCTTCAAAATGCTACAAAGGAAACATACTTTGGGGATATATATTTATTTCTGTCCTCAATTCTGGTCCCCATTCAGCTGGTCTTAGAAGAACAATGAAACAAAGTGGCTTGTGAATAAATAAATAAAACACCAAGTCATAAACACAAAAATTAATAAAATAAATAACACTAAAAAATGTAATGATAAAAATATAAAAAATACACCTCATGTAAAATAATAAAAACAATTCAATCACAAGAAGTAGAGGCCAATATGTACAATGTGTAAAAGATTCTTTAACATCTGTTAATAATTTAAAAAAATTAAAACTTAGAAACCAGGTCTGGACCTAGATGGACTCAGCCACCGTTATACTCTACCTTGTGTAATATTTTGAAGTCAATTCAAGCCATTTTCTGGTGTTAGAAGGCAATATGCTAATATATTACTCTCTTAATGGCAAAGAAACCTTTAAAAGGTCTGAAATCTTTATAAGGATCATGATCATCCCCAAATTAGATCATGGGTTCCCAGTCGCAAGAACTAGCGCTGCAAAAAATTTTTTTTTGATAAAAATCTGTTGATTCCTTTGTGAGTTATGCTGTCTACATTCAGACAGAAAGTGATCTGTCTTTTCATGTTTCTGACATTGTTGACTGGTTACACTCGCAATAATCCCCGTGGATCTAGTGACAGGTTTCATGGTTGGTACAATTATGAGGTGAGTGCATCTGAAATGGAAAGAGAGAAATTTGAGTAAACCCTTAACCTAGTATAGATAAACTTGAAGGAATGAGGAAATGGTTGAAAGTGGAAATTGATGTTGAAAGAGGAAATTGATGTAAATGTTATGATGGCACATGCTTAACCCCTTTTCAAACACCACCGATCCATCAGACAGGTGGATCGTGCGTCTAAAAACCATGTCCTGGGCATCCATCCTGTGTGGAGGAGATTTACCTTCAGCGCCTCTGGCAGTCCTACCTTGAGGAGGCAAGTCCTGTGGTTGGTCATTCTCCGTGTCAATCGTTGGTATGTAGGCGGGGCACAGCCTTGCCTTGCACTTGATGCAGCCAAACTCATTGCAGAGCTATTTAGAAAAGATATTTGATACTTTATTTGAAAAGAACTGATAAGTAATCATCGTGACAAACACACATTACAGACTTTATGGATAGACGGTTCATACCTCACACTCGTACTGTCCAATATCTGCCTCTGTCGAACTGATGACTGTCAGAGACAAGAGACCACTCCGAGTGTCAGTCAGGATGGAGAATTTTTTCTCATCTGTTAACTGCTGACCATCTTTGAACCATCTGTCAAATCCAAGGATGGATGTGTTTGGCACACAAATTGAAAATAAATAAAAATCACAACTTTTATGGTTCGCTCATGTTGTTCTCATACCTGATTCGTGGTAATGGAGTAGTGAGTGTAGAACACATGAACTGGATATCCTCTCCTTCGATCAGACAAGTACTTTCTAGACGACTCACAAATTTAGGTGGGCCTGGGATCAAGTAAAGTAAATTAGTGTCTATACCCCCAACAGCACACAGGGAATGTTTGCATTAATGCATATTGTTCCATTTATTGCACCAAAGGCAGTACAATATTTGGATATGGAAAATACTTAAATTTTGAATTTGATCATTCTTATTTAATCCATCTTTGGGCAACAAAGGAAAAAAATTATAATTTGATGCATTTACATACCATAAATGCAACAGCGGTAGCATGGTGGCCAAGCGGTTAAGTGCGATCGCTTTCAAAGCAGAAGGTTGCTGCTTCAAGGCCACCCCTGCCCATTCTCCATGTAATGTGGAGTTGCGTCAGGAAGGGCATCCGGCCTAAAACTTGTGTCAAATCAACATGCAGATCCATATCGGATATGCTGTGGCGACCCCAAGTTGAAATTGGGAGAAGCCGAATGAACACAAAATACCTTAAATGCAACAGAAACACGAGATAAATAAAAGAAGAAATAAAAGCAAAACAATCAGATGTAACAGTCTAATTGGGTTATTCCATGTCAGTTCATCAAATACTAGGGTGAAGATATTGCTCTTATTCACTGCCAAATTTTGGGTCTCCACTATTGTTAATTTTATACATATATGTGTATCTTCTTCTTTCCGGAGCACCCAGAGTGGAACCCAAGCAAACATGGGGAGAACATGCAAATTCCACACAGAAAGGACCAGGTCGGAAGCAAACCTGGGACCTTCTAGCTGTGACGCAATAGTGCTAACCACTAAACCACCATGCCACCAAAACAAGTTCAGTTGGATCCAATAGAAATTTGAGGTCTCTGAGTAATTTAAGCCCAAAATCTTCTGTCTACCCTCAATTGTTTGTGAGATCTGAGTAACTGATGAATTTTGCTGAGTTACCATGTTTAAAAACTTCAATTTCCATCAGTGTTACATTAGAGCCTGTAGAAACTTATATAGTTTAAACATTTTGACATCACTATGAAGACTATATGACTTGCACTTTCCTCAGATATGGCATTACATCTACAGAAGTGTGCATGTGTGTATGCATGAATGGACTGGTGAAATATAAAGCACTATGCATTATTATGATTCAGTATGTAGATTGTGCAATAGTAACAGTTGAACTACAGATATAGTACTTGTGTGTATTTGTCTGTGACTGACAAGGCTGTCTGTTTTCAACATTTATCATTGTCAGACTTACCCTGAACCACAACCCTAGCCAGTGTGCCGACACTGCCCATGAAACTAGTAGCATAGCACACATAATGGCCAGAGTCCTCTGCTGAAACTCCGTCCAGGATGAGACTGCAGGTGCCTGTCTGGTCTGCTGTGATGATGTGTTGAGCGTCATCTTCCAAAGGAAGGCCGTCTGAAAAGTGCACAATAGATTGTAAGTGTGAAACACGGAATGCAGCATAATTAAACGTGACTGAATTAGAAGTTTCATTAAAAAGGAGAAAATGTAGATGTAATATGAATTGCTACAACTCATCTCTGACATGAAATCAATGTTCTTTTTCTGACCTTTGAGCCAGCTGATCGATGTTTTTGGTGATCCTTTGACCCTGCATGTCAGTTTGATTGTCTCTCCTATCTTTGTTGTGCAGTCAGACAATAGTACCTCAAACACTGGTGGACCTGAGGGTAGTACACATAAAAATACATAAATCATTCAGCGGTTCATGAAACTGCTCACCATATCAGTGGTGCCTAATGCAAATGGAATAATTCTCAATAAATCACAGAAAATACATGAAAATAGTCTAAGCTTTTAGAACAAACAGATAATAAGCAGGCGAATCAGAAATCACGAATATACTTTTAAAATCAGCTTGATTTCACGTGATGTTTATTTCTCCCAATGGAACAAGTGATGAAGGACTTACTATTAGTTGGCACGCTGCAATGTTGCTGTAGCTCCCTGAGGTCCTTGAGCCAGGATAGTTTAATGGGTGTGGAACGGCACTGAAGTGTGTACCTCCGCACTGAGCCCCTGTGCTCGTGCCACAACCCCCAAGACTTTTCATCTGCCCCCACACTCTCCTTCAACTCCACATCATTCAGCTGGATAAACAGAGAAAACAAGAAGGAGAAGTCAGAGCATGCAACACTCATGCCTAACGTGTTTGACATCAAGTCAAGTCAAGTTTGGGAGCATGCACTGATGCTGCGCTTCGCCACATCCACGACACCATGGAACCGCGCTGCGTCCTGGATGGCATCCACCCAGGCAGACAACCGGTCCATCCCCATATCTCTAAAGTAACTGTCTATCTGCCGCAGCCAGGTGAAGCGTGGATGTCCCCTTGGCCTTCTCCAGCCACTGGAGTCCTCAACACTCACATGCTGGCTCATGCACACAGAAATGCGCCACATGGCCAAAATGTCGAAGCTGACGCTCCCTCACAATCCAAGTGATACTCCTCATCTTAGTCTCCCTAAGTAACTGTTCGTTTGACACAAAGTCATTCCAGCGGTACCCAAGGATCCTCCGAAGAGACCTGGTACCAAAGACATCCAGTCATCGACTTAGTTCACTGGTTAGCGTCCAAGTCTCACAACCATACAGTAAGAAAGGAAGCACCAGGACCCTAAAGACTTGGACTTTTATTCTCCTGCAAAGATATCGGCATCGCCAAACACCTCTGTCCAGCGACCTCATGACTGCCGAGATAAGTGAATGTCTCTACAAGTTCAACACTTTCAGCACATACAGATACACTTCTGATGGCTGAGTCCAGGAAGTCATTAAAAGCCTGGATCTTAGTCTTGATCCAGGAAAATCGCAAACCCACACATTCCGATTCCTCACTCAGCTTCTCAAGTGCTGCAATCAGGGTATCTATTGATTCCGCAAATATCACAGCATCATCTGCGAAGTCAAGGGCAGTAAACCTTTCTTCGCCAACAAAAACACTTAAGTTGCTGGTTTACACAACTCTACCCAACACCTAGTCCATGCATGCATTGAACAGTGTAGGAGCCAGAACACATCCCTGACAAACACCAGTTTTCACTGGGAAAAACTCAGATTCTCTGCCTCCGCTCTGTACAGCACTCAGCATCTGTGTGTAGGCTGGCTATAATGTCCAGCAACTTCTTGGGGATCCCACGAATTCTCAGGATGTCACACAGAGCAGTCCAATCAACTGAATCAAAAGCTTTGACATCAAGTTATGCAAATTAATTCTGTGTTTCGCTGATACCATAAAACATGGTTCTGTGTGGCCTTGATGTTTGATCAATTCTGTCCAAAACTGAATCACTGTATCTTTGAATAACACACAACCCTTTACACCATGTTTAATCCATAGTGGATCCAAACTGTTAGAGCTAAACAGTCTTAAGTTTGACCCTTCAAGGTCATCCATAGTCAAAGGTCATGTGACCAATAGAAAGGTGATATAAGACTTCATATTGCTGTTTGATAGGAATGACAGGTGCATCTTTAACCAATTCCTTGGAACAGCTGTTCTGGATGTTTTTCTTTCAGCTGCCCCCAGTTGCTCGGGGTCATCACAGCGGATCCCGTACAGATCTGTATTGAGATTTGGCACAAGTGTTCCATCGGATGCCCTTCCAGACACAACTCTAGTTCTAAATGGAGAAATGTGTGCTGATGCTCCTGAGCAGTCTCAAGTACTAATCAAGACCTACTCTGCTTAACCTCTGAGCTCTGACGGGATCAGGTGTGCACAAAGTGGCATGAAGAGTAATTCTAAATATTCCCTATATGAAATCATTGGGCCTAAATTTTGACCTTGGCCTGTGACCTCAATTTTTAACCAATTTTTCTTCAAATTAAATCACTTGGCCCTCAAGCTTTCCACCTACTTTGATCCAAATTGGATCACAACAGACAGACAGACACACACGCACGCACACACCCACACACAGGACTGAAAACAATGCATGTGCTACTGGTGTAACAATGAGCAGGAAACCACTTCCATATTCATGGACAAATGAGGAGGAAAACAAGAAAAATGACTTCACCTTCATTTTGTTCTTGAAGGTGTAGGTGTCATTGTTCATGCTGGTGTCTCTTTTCAGCTTGCACAGTACAATACATTCTCTGAAGAGAAACACTTGTCTCTGATGTCCTCGAGAGGCCATTTTAATTTCTGGACATTCCTCCCACACTGTGAAGCTGCCCTGGAAGGACGAGCAAAAAACACTTGACAATAACAACAGCAACATCACAGTACAACACTGTTAAAAAGGTGTGCGGTTTAGACTTTTTTGTGGCATAAATGGGAACCAGCATAATTAGGAACCAGCTAATATTTGGTAGCACAAATACCCCGAGTATAAAAGACATCAACAATTTAAAACAGAAAAAGGACACATAGCAACATTTAAAAAATAATTTCCTCTCAGCTTTTGCTTCTTATTACCAATTTTACCACTAATTCGAATAAAAAGGCATCTGATATAGGCATTTAGTCATGTTTTGCTTAAACAAAATATTGTTAATATTTTAAAGTCCATTAACGACCCAGAGTGTAATCTGTACTTGCCTGTCGCACAGCCTCACCCAGGGCACTGAGAGGAGCTGGATAGTTCTCAATGAGGGAAACCTGCTGGAGGTTATCCGACCTCCAGGACAGACAGGAGATCATGGAGAAAGCATCCTCCAGCAGGTAACAGCTCTGTCCACTCTTGGCTTTGTTCTTAATTAATTCCTACCAATAAAATCAACATATAATTCAGAGGCAGCATTTCTCATAAAGCAATATTAAACTTAAAGGACTATCTATACTGCTCATTTTAGTGTTTTAGCCCAAAATAAATAAGTATGGATATGTTATATTTCGAGGAGCAATTTTCTAAATCATAAAACTGAAAAAGAGAATTTAAAGCACTTTTATGTGCCTTTCCTGGCTGCTACTTTCTTCAATTCTTCTGCTACGCTATTAACCTTTAATTGCAGTGATAAGTACCGAGTAACATATTGTAAAGTGTTGTGTTCATGACGCAACACTGCTACTGTAAAAGTTTTACATGCAGCTACATTGTAACCTTAATGCAAAGTTGAATGCAGAAGACAAACATCTTTCTACTTTTTTCCTCAGTCCGATATGGATCCACATGTTGATTTGGTACAAGTTTTACACTGGATGCCCTTCCTGACTCAACTCCACCTTACATGGAGAATGGACAGGACTGTTCTTGAACCAGAAACCTTCTGTAGTGGAAACAAGCGCCATAGCCACTTGCAACAAAGATTCACTAAAAATACTAAACCAATTTTAGGTTGTAGAGCAGGTAGCTCAGTGGGTCACCCATATGTAGACCTGGGTTTGTTTCCCAGTCAGGCTACCAGTCTGTGGCCTTGAACAAGACAGTTCATCTGCATCGTCCCAGTCCACCCAGCTGTAAATGGGTACCGGAATTGGTTGGGGATGTAACCTGCACCGAACTGGCGTCTCACCCAGAGGGAGTTGTAGACATTCATCCTCTTCATGTTATGGAATCCGGGGATAAGCACCGGCACAAATGGGCCTCAGCAACTACATAGGACTTACTTCCTGAAGGTGAACCTATCTTGCTAAATTTTTACAGCAGCGTTGTTCCATTACTGAGATGGTGCATTATATCATATCATGCAGTATAAAGGCCCAATCACACTATAATGTTTCCCCCAGCGTGTTATGAACGCAGGTCAAAGTCGAGAAAATTGGCCAAATGTCAGCAAAACTCGCGTTACCGGAGTTTGGTAGTGAACCTCAAACGCAGCATGGCGTTCCACAACATGGTGCTAGCGGAGGCGTGTGTTAGCCAGTGCTCCATTATTACAAGTGGGACTTTTGCCCATGTGGCAACATGCAGGAGAGGGTTTAGAAAATTTAGAAAATTGTTAGCAGTCATGTAACATTCATGATACTTATATATTTTGGGCTTAAACATCAATATAACAGTCTTACTGTTATGTTAATTAGATTAACTATTTATATTTCTTTAATTTCCTATTTGTAAAAAATATAACTGTGTACTGACCTTAAGTAAAGCCTGGTAAGTTTGAATCCTCTCTACTGGTCTTTGAAGGAAAGTAAGGACATCCATGACTCGCACCTCAAGATCATCAGATTCCTGAAGTATAATAAACAACACATTAAATAAATGCAAGATCTTGCACCATATGTAATGATGCTGCTGTTCAGCATCTTCTTATTAAATGTTTTTTTTTTTTTTTTGTATACTTTGAAATATTGCTGGATAGGCTTGTCAGTGACACAGGTCTCTGCTTGTGCTTGTCCCACCATGTAATGAAGATACTTCTCAAAGTCCTTGGCATGCTTGATCAGATGCATGGCCACATCATCGTCGGTGGCACATACAGTCAGACCAGGAAGGATGGACCTGAGAAGACAACGATGACTCAGCATTTGATTTACATGGACAATGACATGCAAGACAAGACTTTTCAAAAAGCAGAGGGACGCACAAGAACTTTCAGAAACAATCAACATTCAGAAGGTGGGTGAAGCCTCTGTGTGTGTATTACTGTTCATGTAGAAGCACAATGTCCTTGATGTTCCTGAAAATAATCTCCTTCTGGTTGAGGATATTGACAGGGACGTGGTGGCTAGACTCCAGATAATTTAGGTGGTGATGGATGAATGCCTTCATCTCCTTCACAAATTCCTCTTCCCCATCAATCATGCCTTGGATCAGCTGACTATAGGCAGAAGGAATTTGACCTTTTTAAAACAATTCACTTGTGTAGTTGTTAATGATAAATAAATTCTCCATCATCAACATCAAGTAAAGTGCACAAGAAATATTCAAACAGTAGAACATTTAGAATAAGTACAATTTAAAGGTGCTGACAAACAATAAACATAGATCCAGTTTTGGTTAACAGAGAATCTGGCTCCTATCTTGACAATCTATGGCACATAGCGCAAGTGCATTTGGGGCATATCCAACTCCACTTTGTTATTTAGAGGGCTCATAATCTGAGCACAAAATAGGGCACAGGGTGCAAAGGGGTTGGATTTATTCACTTAATTAGTAATGGGCGTGTTTTGGGCATAAATTGAAATAAACCGACCAGAGTGTCATCCGTCATCCCCTTTAAGAGCCAGAGTGTTCCAGAAACCCATCAAATTCTACTCGTTATTTGCACTACTAGGAACATAAGCCCATTCTTTGAACGGGAAAGGAGATATAAGGTCAAGAACCATCAATCAAATCAATAATAGGCTAGGCCAAGTAGGATATATCTCAAAATGAAGTTGCTAACATATACTCTGGCTACAGTAAACCTGTTTTGTGCTTGGCAGATTAATAACAGTTAATCACGGGCCACTTTTTAGTAGCAAGCCAGAATGAGCTACATCATCATCAGTAGATCTTAGTGCAAAAACCCATTAATAATTATTCAGCAACATCCTATAATGGGTACTGAGGCAGTGCAGCAAGGCATGGATCCAGGGCACTGTCTGCTGCAGACAAATTTTCAGACCACCTGAACTTTCTGCAGTTGGTAATAAACTTGTGACACACTTTCAATGGGCACAGAATCAATGCAGGATAGGAGACTCTCAGTGATAAATACACTGTACATGACAGCTGGTAATAATGGCGGTGTAATCGGTATCACTGGTCACTCATTGTGCAGCATTGGTGGTCACTAATTGTCCAACATTAGTGATCACTCACTGTCAGCATCATTGTCCAGTATATCAGCGAGTCCTTGATGTCCAGGAAGGACTACCAATGGTGAAAGTGTGGGATCCGGCACCAGAGTATTCAAAAGTGCTGACACTGCAAATTCTGGGATTGTTAGTGTAAGATAGGAGTAAGTTTGCCGGCGATCACGTTAGCTTCCTGTCCGCTATTCTGTCCACTATTCTGTTGTTTTACTATGTTACTCGTGTGTGTTGGTCATTCTGGCTGATGTATCTCTGCTCTGCCCTTGCCTGAGGTCCTGATGAGGAAGACACGGTGCATGCAGCTGAAGTTGGACTGCGGACTGGACTACCAGCTATCGGCGTCTGGACTCCTCACCCTCACCATTTGCAGGACTTCAACACACGACATCAGAGTCGACGTAGACGGATTAGGAAGATTGTGTGTTTATATATATATTTTGGACACTCTGTGCATGTGTTATATCTCTTGTTGGACTTTGTGCT
>OMMV01207503.1:0-11155 GCA_900302635.1 Chatrabus melanurus | reverse complement strand
TGTTTCGTCTCGCTGAGTGTTTGTATGTTCCGTGTTGTTCAATAAAGCTTAAAAAAAAAACTTGCCCCCACACCCTCCCCACGCAATTGGGCGTTGTTTCAGTGCCTTCAGCCAAGACACCTCCACAGTCTGAGAACAGAGAGAGAGAGGGAATGCTGCTGATTTTTACACGATTTTGAAACCTAATTTTATATACTTAGCAATATTTTTAATCATTAAAATTTGGCTAGGCTAGGTGGTTAATAACATGTTTTTCTGTGGTTTGACAATTTCAAAACACAGATTGGATTTCACTTTACAGGCACTTTAAAGATTTATTTTTTCCAATAGATATTGGTGTACCTGTGTCATGTACCTGATTACATACAACACGTCTGAGATTTGCGCTTTAAGGCCTGGTTTTTGCTGGTCTAAGGTACAAATTCTTTGTGATGACAGACGATATCAATGCACCAGCTTTGCACCTGACCACACCTCATTTTTAGAAGAACACACCTATATGAGTGCAAGTGATATCGTGATCTAGAGGACAATGGTAAAGGGTGTAAAAATGACTCTTGCATTGGGCTATGCTCTGGTTTGCTCTGGGCCCTAAATGTTGCTGTTGAATGTATGTTTTCATCATGGTGCATTGTAAGCTTGCTGTTAGCTATGTATTATTGTCATAGAAACAAAGCCTACATGAAACTTTAAAAAAAAACAAAACAAAGGAAAACGCTGGGATGAAGTGCTCCCCAGCGCCGTGCCAGCACTTTTATTCCAGAAAAAAAAGGCTATATGGACTCGGGCCCTTAAGGGTGCTGTAATTTTTTTTCCTGCCAATAGATGTCAGACTAGATTAAGTTTTTCAGGACCAAAACAAAGCTTCCCTCCTTGGTCACTTCTGTCCCCCTCCTTCCTCCATGTTGAGCAGAACTTCTGCTCAACATGGAGGAAGGAGGGGGACAGAAGTGACCAAGGAGGGAAGCTGGCATTCCTTCTGCCAGAAGGAATGCCAGTTGGAGTCTTTTAAGAGGTTGAACAAGTCATTATGTGGGAAAAGCCAGATGTAGGTATGTGCATGTATGTGGGTTCTAGTCCAACCCTGTTCTTAGGCAGTGGCATTTTTAGCCTCTAAATGTGATTTTTGGATGTATGTCTGAAAACACACAGCTGTCTGCCATCTTGAAAGGAGTCAACAGCCATGTAGTCAGTAATGGGTACTACTGCTGCTTTACATACATGGGGAGGGGCAACGGTTTCACAGTGCATGACTCACATGAACTAAACGTGCACATGTGGAAATGTCATGCAGTAAACATGCACACTTGGAAATGTCATGCAGTAAACATGCATGCGCAGCCACAGTGGGAATGTAAACAAAGGACAGAAAAGCTCAGATAACGACACACGCAGGGGGAGTGTAGCTTCATTCTCTGTACAGGATGGCATTAAACCACTAAATCTTTACATAGAAAATAGTTGGTGGCTGCTTTATTAATGTGTAAAATAACATTTCAAGCATGTTCAATAATATATGCTGGATAAACTACAACTTTTACAAGTATATTATAATTTGTATTAAATACTTATTAAATTATTATTTATGAAAAACCACATTCATGGTTCATTTGTTAGGGAAATTTCACAATGGTTTCTGGTGTCTTGTTTACATCATTTTTTAAGCATGTTTTGGAGGCCAATTTCACTGAGTGGTTCTGACGGGCTAAGCCCTGCCCACTGTCCCTGGGTCTGCTCTTTATTAATTGTGTCTGCAGCAGGACTTCACTGTGGGAATGCACAAAAAACATTTTGCTGCTTCCCTATTTTTGCACATTTGTCCAAATTAATTGTTTCAGTCTTCATACAAACAAAACAAAAAATGCATTTTTTATTTTATTTTTTTAAATAGCTACTGTATTTATAACATGAGATTGCCCCCTGCTTTCTGAACATAACAAATGGTCATGTCACCTTTCGCATCTGCACCCAAAACATTTTTGACGGCCTAACATCAGTCTGTCCGGATGAAAACTGTTTACACTCCAGGCTTCTTCCACCCTGTATTTCTGGGACTGTACATCACTACTCACAGTGGAGACACAGAACTAATAGTGTTAGGGGTTATGATTAAAAAAATGGAATGTATGTGTGACTCCAAATGAAGTGATCGAAACAGGAAGTGAGCAAAACGCAAAATGAAGTGGTCAAGGAGCGAAAGAGAGATGTGAAATGGCTGGGGGACAGGGAGTGAAGAAGAAGGAGGACTGCATTTCTATAGTACTTTTCCATCTAGCAGATGCTCAAAGATGCCTCACATTTACTTCCCCAGCCAAGGCCGGGACCCATTTTTACAGCTGGTTGGACTGGGGCGCTGTGGAGTATGTGTTTTGCACGGTCACTAGAGGTCACTTTTAAATAACTTTAAAATTTTACAATATAATGTATATGTAATGAGGTGCTTACCCAAATGACCCACCGGGGCATTTTTGGGGGAAGGAGTCTCAGTTTAGCCCAGCGTGTGATGTCTTCCTTTTGATATGGAATATTGTCCCAAAACAAAGGTGCTGCAAAGGTTTTGAAATGTTTAGAAAATGTTTGCTAGTTTGCTATCAATAATTTGCAGTATTGACAAAAAATGTTGGTGTCACTCGCAGTCACACTAGAAATTGTTTAATTCTGGTTTTACTTTCCCATTCTGCTGTATATTTCATTGTGTATTTGACCACATCATACATGTCAAGTCCTACGGATTTTCCATAAATTTTACGGATTTTTGTAGATTTACATTCCTTATGGTTGTAAACAAAAAATTCTTATAGATTTTTGTCGAAACGTAGTTTGAAATTTTTTCACGATTATGACCATAGACACCAGTACTGTATGTATGGTACGGCATTTTCTGATTTCCGAGTTTACCGTCGTCATGAACGCAGCACTAGTTGGCAGGTTGGAGTACCGTTAGCGCAGAGGAAGAAGAGAGGAGTATTGCTAGCAATACACCCAATGGAGAACCTCCTAGAAAGAAAATGAAATACTGTGGGAGGTTTCTGCAGGAATGGAAACAAATGTCGGTAAGTTCCAGTCATTTAATCTCTATACTTTAGCAGTGCGATGGCACCCCCTGTAAATCGTGTGTCACTCTTTTAGGTTCACACACAATTAGACAAGAAATATTATTTGTTGAACATGTTTAACCTGGTTTAATTTCATGTCGAATTAGGCATATGTCAGTGTCATGAAACAGGAGCTATTGTCTGCTTCTTTTGAAAAATAAAAAAATGATTTTAACATTGGGACAAGTGATGCTATCTTCACCCTTTTGGATTATGTTATGAGGTAAATTTGCTTGTTTTTAGAATTGAACTTTATCATCAGATTTCTTTTATCCGTGGGGTCCATAAACTCGCCGGCAAGTTTGAAGTTGTTTTTATTAATATATCAGCAATAGAATGTCGCAGAATCATCATTCAAACGGTTCCTGAAACTACAAATTCTCAGCTCTCATTTCCATCTTATCGCGAGATGATAGGTCATTCACAGCCAATGCAGCAAGCCTGAGAAGACCACATGGGTCCGTGTCATCATTGTGTCTCTGAGCCTAACTGTGTCCGTCTGATTTCTGTGTGTAGTTTGAGTGTGAATTTGTAGTTTCAGGAACCCTTTGAATGCTGATTCTGCGACTTTCTGTTGCTGAAATATTAATAAAAACATGAAGAAAAACTGCTTCAAATGCATTGGTGACCCCAGAGGGCTTTAATGTAATACATTATGCAGTATAGGAAACTGCACAATATGTCTAAATAAGTGATAAAAAATAAAATGTACAGAGTATAGAATGTACAGAGAAGGATCATATTTTAACAAACAAGTTTCTGGTTACATTACACCCCCGCAATGCCTCGTGCGCCTGGTAGGGTTTTAAGGATTGATGTATATGCCACATAGTGGGCATAGTGGGCGCGGTTGCTTAACTTTTTAGCTGACATTTATGTGAAAGTGGGTGCTACCACCAGCAGGTGGCAGACATGTCTATAAGATATTACAATGGCTAAACAAAATTGCTTGCTTGATTGATCTTGTGTATCAAAGTTAATCACCGTCTAATGACTTCATCGTCATTATGTGCTCTTTTAATTTGGTGAGTTAACAGATGATAGTATTTATTGTTTCTGAGTTATTGCTTACACAAGCTGGTTGGGATGGACTAATCCACCATCTGTATTTTTGCTGGACAAGCCCTATGCTGTCACCAGTGCAGGGAAAAATGGAATATGTGCAGAGCGGGCAAATTGAGTTTGAAAGTTTTTAGCCCGGGTGTATATCAAACTCTGACATTCTCACACAGGTGGACACACTACACTAGTGTGAAATGGGCTTCTGAAGATTTCCTGAACATGCAAAGATCAAACCAAGGCATAATTTCAAGGTTTAAACGAAAGGATTCTCTGAGATTCAATGATCAGGTTTCAGACCTGATTGATCTACAATCTGTCAGTGGTCTGTGCAGAGATAACACGTCAACACAAAAAGCAACCACAATGATCAGATGCGGGTAAATTCATTTTATGACCGAACTAACAGTGTATCTGACTGATGTCTGCACAGTGTGCCGCAGTGTCAGGCAGTGAGCAGTGTTTGCTCAGGTGGCCCCTCGGGTCCACTTCCTCTAGGGTTACCTCCGACCTGCTGTGACCCGTCTCTGCGCTGCTGAACAATCTATAACTCACCTCCACTGACGGCCACAGATCACAACCCCTGCCTAATTTATGCTCAACTATGCTACAAGTCCACGCGCCTGTCCGGGTTGTTTATGTTTAAGCTGCCAACACGACATGTGGGTTGACACTGAACTTTCTCTTTTTTTTCTTTTTTCTTTTTAAGAAGAAAGTTATTTTAAATGTCATCTCAGAAAGAGAATGTATCACTGTGGTCTCAAGGTTCTGGCTGAGCTTCTGGAGATATTTAATGGTCACTCTGAGGCAATTTGTTGGGGGAGTTGAGGGGTATGATGAGCGCAGATAGACCAGGCTAAGTGAAAAGCCGCAGTGAACCTAATGGACACTCGTGAGGCACATATTCTACTGTCGTACATCTTTGTGATTTATGTCGAAATGTGACTCCTAGGCTGTCTTTCCTTTTCTCTCTCCTTCTGTCTTTTCAAAAACCGTAATTGCACTCGACAGCTGCTGGCAAACACGGAGACCTTGTGGTTTAACATCATAACCTCTGTGACAGAGCAACAGGAGGTGCTCTGAGAGCGCAAACCTCCGCCTAACGACAGAGGAGGGCGGTCAGAATCCTGACTTTTATTTCCAGTCAGATCTTTGAGACGTCATATACTCATATTTTTGATGGTAAAAAAGACAATATCACAATATAACAGCAATTGCAGGAACAAATAAAACCAAAACTGTCATAATCACCTAGACCTGCACCTAGGCCAAAGGTCCACTCTTCTATAATATGCTGACATGCATTTCTAATGTTTGTTACTGTACAGTGGCTCAACCCTCATGGAAACTGTATTTGATGCACTTGATCTGAACTTGACCTCCACGTTTATCTGGATCTGCATAGCATCATATACATTCAGAGGCATAGATGCATATTTATATCAACATAATGATATAGGTATTATCGATAATGCACAGGAAGTAAAGTATAAGCATTTTTCTCCGGGGTACTAAACTTAGCATTATTTTAGTTTGATTGTTTCTAGATGAGAAGGTATCTATTGAACATTGCTTGCTCTTAAAATAGATAAAAGTCCTGTGAAGTATGGTGATGGTGTGTGAAGTGATGCCAATGAAATACTCTTTAGAAAATGGGAGAGACTCAGACTGACAGTAACTGTTTTATTCATTTAATTGCACAACACCCTACCGGTAGGCTACGGTACTTTCAGCTGACATAGCGTCAGCAATACTGCTGTGCGTTTTTATGCATGTATTAGCATGGGAAAAAAGAAATATGTAATTAAGTGAATAGTGGGTTATTAATCACGGCTAAAAATGTCCTCTGGCACATCACATGTATGTCAACTATCAGTCTGTGCAATTATAGAACCATAGGTATTCACATGGTGAAACGTATTGCGGCAGAGAGAAACGTTATTGGATTTTTTTTTTTTTAAATAAAATAAAATAAGGATCCATTTTATATTTCTTGAGAAATTAATGAAAGAACCCTATCTCACAATGTTAAAGAAAGGGTCAGGTCAGGTCTGGCAGCATGCACTTGTGCCATGCATTCCTGCATCCACTACACCACTGAACCCCCTTGGGTCTTGGATGGCAACCACCCAGGTAGACAGCCGGTCCATCCCCACCTCTCAAAACTAACCATCTATCTACTACAGCCAGGTGAAACATGGGCATCCCTTTGGCTTTCTTCAGCTTTGGGGTTCTCAACACCGAGGCACCTACCTGTGTGTTGGATCATGCACCGGGAACTGTGCCACGTCACCATCTGAGTCTCCCTACGCAACGACTCATCTTACACAAAGTCATTCCAGCAGTACCCAAGGATGCTCGTAAGAGACCTAGTACCAAATACATCTAGTCATCGCTTTAGGTCACTGGTTAGTGTCTAAGTCTCACAACCATACAAATTATTGTCTGTATCCTTAATACTGATAAATGACCACATCTGATGTCATTATCTACCGTCTGCCGCTGCAGATGACAGTGATTCTGCTATACTGATCAGTATGACGCTTTTTTGACAGTCAACATGTGAATGCAGCATAAGACAGGAAGCACCAGGGGCCTCATTTATGAAACATTGCAGAGGATTTATACTAAAAGTGTTTACGAACAAAAGGCAAAAATGGCATATGAACAAAAAAATCAGACTTATAAAACAGTTCGTACCTACACCTGCGAGCAAAATCCTGTTTATAAATCACGCACTACTTTGAATTGTGCGCAGTTGCATCTGCCTCATATCCCGCCCTTTACACGTCCACATTCAACCACAAATGGTCAATGCAAAACACCTCACGAATATTCAAACATACGCATGAAGCCCGAAATGTGTACTTATCATGGCAACTGAGAGGAACAGAAACGTGTCTGAAACAGAACTCGAGGTGCTTGTGTGTGGTCACAGTGAGATGACAAAAAAACAATAAATGCAGTGATTGGCAACACTAGGTCACGATGGCGAGTCCACAAGGGGTTTTGAAGCTAAATATTTATAATGACCAGTCACTCATGGTACAGCATGTTGGTTCTAAATTTAGACATTACAATCACTTATGGATATATTTAACAAGCTTTAAGAAGCTTTAACAAACGTTAACAAGCTCACCACAACAACCAGCATGAAACTTTCCAAATAAAAGAAAAACTAGACAATTATTTATCGTTATGGTTGTCCCAGAATCCTTTGCGCTGCTGTGATGTCAGCATGCTGCTGTCTTTATTTAGATAAAATCTATCCTAAAGAAATTTGCGCAGTGAAAATAATGTGGGCCTATGTTTAATATGGAATTGCAGGAGGGAAATGATTTGTGTCATGCCAGTATAGCAGGCAGGACGTCACACTTTGTCCAAATGATGGCGATAGTCCAGTCATGTCCACCACTAATTCATTCAATTTCTATACCTGCTTACTCCAATTAAGGGTCACGGGGTGCTGGAGCCTATCCCAGCAGTCATTGAGTGAGAGGCGGGGTACACCCTGGACAGGTCGCCAGTCCATCACAGGACCACATATAGACAGACAAACACATTCACACTCTCACTTACACCTACGGTCAATTTAGAGTCACCAATTCACCTAACCTGCATGTCTTTGGAAGTGGAAGGAAACCGGAGCACCTGGAGGGAACCCACGCAAACACGGGGAGAACATGCAAACTCCACACAGAAAGGACCAGGTCAGTCAGAAGCGAACCTGCGACCTTCTCGCTGTGAGGCAACAGTGCTAACCATGAAGTCACCGTGCTGCCCCACCACTAATATATTTACATTTAGCAGCTGCGGTGCAAGACAACAGTGCTGATGAAATATTAAACATGGTTTGATGTAACTTGTGAATTGGCTTATATGTGACGTGTTATTAAGAGGAATTAAATGTATGCATTATGACTCACTAGCACATGGCATCATTTCATGTGTAATGATGCCACTGGCATTTTTCCACTAGCTGGCTTCACTTCACCCTCTCCAAAATGTTGGTACGCATGTGTCACAGTTTGCGTCCATGTACGAACATATGCGATATGCATTAAAATAGTCGAGCACATCTTTTAGTTCCCATTTTGTGAGTGCGCAACAGTTATAAATTAGACCCCAGGACCATAAAGACTTGGACCTTCATTGTCCTGCAAAGATATCATCAAACACCAAAGCATTGCCAAACACCTCTGTCCAGCGATCTGATGACTCCATAAATTCTTCCCAGGTGTCTCTCGATCTCAAAGGCCGAGGACCCAAAGACATGAATGTCACTGCAGAGAAAAGTGGATGTCTCTACAAGTTCAACAATTTCACTACATACAGATACACTTCTGATGGCCGAGTCCAGGAAGTCATTAAAAGCCTGGATCTTCATCTTGATCCAGGACAATCGCAAACCCAGACATTCTGACTCCTCACTCAGCTTCTCAACTCCTGCAAAATCCTGCAGCCATCCCTTGAACTGGTTCCACTCCAAAATTGAAAAGGTTCTTCCTTGGTGCATATTCCACTCAACTGACAAAGGAACAAACAAACATTAATGAAAAATGAAAACTCATTTGGCATAGTATTTTTTTTATTATTAGACTACAGTAGTGATCAAAGAAACTAAAATACTCTGAGTCCAATCTTACACCTGTCAAAAAGGAGCACACAGGGCAGCGCAAGTGTTTTCTTTTAACATGCTCTGTTCACATGAACGCATGACTGCTTTGATTTCACTGCAACTCTGCATTGAAATTTATGCAATTATTACTATAAAAACGAGCCAGCATAGTGTTAAATTTGAATTTTACACTATTATGTCAACTTTTGAATTGCACAGTCAGTCTGCTCTGTGTACACCTGATCCCGTCAGATCTCAGAAGTGAAGCAGAGTAGGTCCTGATTAGTACTTAGCTGGGAGACCGCTTGGGAAGACCAGGGGCTGTGTGTGTTTCTCCATGTGGAAATGGAGTTGTGTCAGGAAGGGCATCCGGCGTAAAACTTGTAATGTGGACCTGTACTGGATCTGCTGTGGCGGCCCTGAACAACTGGGGGCAGCCGAAAGACAAACAACATGTCAACTTTTCAATTAATCCGTGGTTCAGATGTGTGCTGAACTGTGGGGGGTGGTCCATAAGTATCATGGTCTCACCTCTGCCTGAAGACGCTACATGCTGAGACAACAGCAAACTCATTCTGTTCTCCTTCCAAGTAGCCCACCCAAAAACAGTCACCTTATTAAATTACCTATGTCAGGGGCGTTGCTAATGAACAGATGGTTGCTTTCAGGAGATCAGGATGGACCTCAAATCTACCTGGGTTGTTGCCAAGTGGGACCCAAAGGAGTTTTGTGAGATGGTGGATGGAGAAACCAGCACCTGCTCCCAAACCTGACCTGACCGACTGTGCTGAAACAAATCTATGAATAACCTTTACTGCAAAGGACATGCATGTTTGAAAGTCAAAATGCCATTTAATAGCAAGATGATGTTACAACTTGCATGTGTCAGTGGGATGAAGTGATGACTAACTTGTGGACCCACGTCCAGATCCAGATAGTCACCAAAATCTATTGGCTTCTTCCTAACAAACAATAACTCTTCATGGTTTCATAAAAATCAGTAGTTTTTTGTGTAATCCGGAGATCCTGAGGTAAATAACTTCATCATAATTTGACACTATGATGTCTGCTGTGGTTTCTATAGCTTTGTTATTCCACTCATCTGTGTTGGGCAGGAATAAGGGAGTCATCTAAGACAGAGGGAACAGGTGCTTATTCTTGTAACCAGGCCTGTTTCTAATGCCAGTGTGAACAGTGTGCACGGTGTTAACACTTTAACAGCTCTCTTGGGCAGCGCGAGTGGCTCTGTGTAAAAGCCAGTGGTGACAGGTCACCTTGGCACTGGGTCCATCTGAGTGTGCCAGGTCAAATCTGTGGACAGACAAATGGCCTCAACATCTAAACACAACTCGAAAGAAATCCAAAAACAGGTGGTGTGTTTGTAAGGCTACACTTTACTATCAGCAGACATCTTACAGTTTAAAATCGCAACATTATGAATTTCAATATTATAATTATTTGATATTGTGAACCGCTTATTATAACAACGTTATCTGTATTTCTTCTGGGCTTAGTGACTCTCTTCTTCGACATTCTAACACATAAATGGAGCTTGAGACTGACTGTAGGCACTGAGCCGACTGAATGAAAAGGTTTACGATTTCACACAAACTTAAGGCCTGGTGCAAATAAGAGCGTGACATGATGTTAGGGTTGGGACAAGCAACTGTTTTCCACAACAGCTAGAAATAGAGAAAGGCAGGAGCAGCCCTTTTGGTGGTAAAATACTGAGTCACTGTTAAGGTTAAATACTGATGTAAAGAACTGTTAGCAATGTGCTTGTGCAGGGCTGGGTACAGCAATAAACAAAGCGTTAGGGTTGGGACAGTTTTCCAGATCTGCACCAGGCCTTAAATTTGTGTGCGTGTGAACTGTGATCAGTTTAAACAGACTTTACTGATGCTGTCACACAGAAAGTGAGACCGGCCGCCGCGATCCACGGGCCATCTTCATGCCTAACAGCACAGCTATGCAGATGGAAACAAATTTCTAGGAAACACATCAGAGGGGGGCGGCATGGTGGCTTCGTGGTTAGCACTGTTGCCTCACAGCTAGAAGGTCCCAGGTTCGCTTCCGACCTGGTCCTTTCTGTGTGGAGTTTGCATGTTCTCCCCAAGTTTGCGTGGGTTCCCTCCAGGTGCTCCGGCTTCCTCCCACTTCCAAAGACATGCAGGTTAGGTGAATTGGTGACTCTAAATTGGCCGTAGGTGTGAGTGAGAGTGTGAATGTGTCTGTCTATATGTGGCCCTGCAATGGACTGGCGGCCTGTACAGGGTGTACCGCGCCTCTTGCCGAATGACCGCTGGGCAAGAGGGTGCTCCACCACCCCCCCGTGACCCTTAATTGGAGTAAGAGGGTATAGAAAATGAATGAATGAACATCA
>OMMV01207493.1:0-12148 GCA_900302635.1 Chatrabus melanurus | reverse complement strand
CTCCTCTATACCACTTAATCATGTAGCTGCATACCTGGTGATGCAACAGACAAAAGTTGCACTATGCACAGTTTCTCCAGCCACAACCACAGAAGCCTATAACTCCTTCAGAGTTGTCTGGGTGCCTTGGTGACTTCCCTCACTAGTCTCCTTCCAGCATGGTCACTCAGTTTTTGAGAACTGCCTACTTGACACAGATTTACCATCCAGTACCATACTGTTTGTATTTCTTAATGATTGATGGAAATGAAGCCCAAGACATAGTCAGTAACTTGGAAACGTTCATAAATCCATTCCCTGACTTGTTTCAGGAAAACTGGCTGTAAAAGTGATGATTTAATACTTATATTTAGAATAATTTGCCCCTGTCCCAACTTTTTTTTTTGGAATGTGTTGCAGGCCTTAAATGCAGGAATGGATGTATATGAACAAATGAAATGAAGTTCATTCATTTTCTATACCCGCTTATTCCAATGAAGGGTCACGGGGTGTTGGAGCCTATCCCAGCGGTCATTGGGCGAGAGGCAGGGTACACCCTGGACAGGCTGCCAGTCCATCGCAGGGCATGAAATGAAGTTGAGCACACAAAACATGAAATATCTTGATTTCATACTGTCTGCAATGAAACAGAAGTCAAAGTAAATATAAGGATCACTGTGTTGTGTGTTTTTTTTTTTAATTTGCATTTTCCATATCATCCTAACTTTTTCTGATTTGGGGTTGTAGATTTCTGGCATTATTATTAATTTGCTATATGGACCGTTTACCAACTGTTGGTACTTGTACTGTAAACATCAACTGAAAATTCAAAATCTGTTATCATACTGTAGAGAGAGAGAGAGAGAGAGAGGGAGAGAGGAAAAAAAGAGTGACTAGCAAGGCAAGGTCCATGCACGACATCAGTGGTAAACCAACTGATCAGAGCTAATTTCTAAGACTGGTGCAGAGTTGACAAACAGGTACTGGTATATTAGAGAACATACACCTAGCTGGCTGGTGGTTTTTGTGCTAACCACTGTGCCATCGTGGCATCATTGACCACCAATGGTCCTCTGTTGCCACCGCAGCAAGAAGGTCCTGGATTCAAACCCACTCATACTCACTCTCCTTGTAGATCTGGAGTTGCATCAGGAAGGGCATCTGACATAAAATGTGGATCCATATCTGATGTGTTGTGGTGACCCGGAGCAACGAAAAGAGGGTGTGTGGTGGATTTTTCTAACTCCCTGGATGGCTACTCCATTAATGATCATTCATTCCTTCCTATACAGATTTTTCAAAAGGTTTTCTCACATACAAAACAATTGTCAAAGGTGAGCAGAGCATTCAGAGGATTGATTTGTAACGCTGTGTTAATACTGTATGCCTAAGGTTGTTAAAAAACAAACAACTATCCTTTAACAACTGGACTCTGGACATATTGGGACCAACATCTTCCCTTTTCACTCTTACCTGATCATCTGAGACTTCCACGCAGCGGATCGAGAAAGGTGGTTTGAGGTAGGCAAATCCTAGAAGAGGAGGCCTCGAGCAGCTAGTTACAAACTATACAGACACATGAATAACAGTTGTTTAACTGCTGACGGTAGCAATGCTTATGGCAGTGATACAAATATAAGAGCACTTACTTTAAGGAACATAGCCCTCTCATCAGCAGTGAAGTCAGTGGACAGGATGTCCCACAGCCAGATGATGACACGGTGGCTGCTGTGAAAACCTCCGTAGTAGACTGTGTGTTTCCTTGACAATAAGAGTGTGAAGTAAAGGTTTTAATTTTAACAAAGTCTTTGGATTTAGTACTACTAAAACAGCAGAAGCATCCCACTACATTTGGAGTGCCTTTACTAAAGAAACATACACGGAAAACAGCAGATTGAATGCGTTTGGCGATAAGGCCAAATGTCAGAATCAGTATTGAAAATGTGATGGCACAGAGGTGCCTGAAATGTCACATACTTGAGGTCATCTAGATCGATCTCTGCATTGTCTCCCGAGACAAGGCGCTGAACCTCGGGGGTGGAAAACATGTGCAACCATTCAGGGTCAATGATGCTGCGGAAACCGCGGATGAAAGCTGTGGTTTGCTCCTTAATCTGTGTGTGCATCCGGAAGTGCGCCATGAGGTGGATGTAGCTGATCCTACAAGGAGTGGGAGATGTGATGATTTATGGAGATGTCATTCTACTGTGTAAGATACAATCAACAAAAAAAAAATGTCTGAAAGAAAGCAGGTCACTGCTTCACTATGGCTTATTTCCATACTTGTTTTCATTGGTGACGGGCATCGTCTTCCCTCCAGGTATCAACTCGTGACAGACTAACTGTAGACAAAGAGTTGGAGTATCACAAACTCAAGAAAAGTTCACACATTCAATTGGATTTTGTCACCGTTTTCATATTTTACATTCTTACCTGCCCCATAACATCCTCATCATATGATAATGTCAGTCCTAGATCGCCTACATCCCCGTCATAGCGCTGGAAAAATAAACATGAAATGACTTCAGGAGTTTAACAGAGGACAGAAACGTGAGCCAAACAGAAAAACAACAACAAATGGCCCAAGTTTAAATTCTGGTGACCTTGATGGAAGTGAGGTTCTTGTAAAACTCAGAGTCCAGTGAGGGCAGCTCATCGATGGAGCTGTAGAAGGTGCTGTGGTGGTGACCCAAAACTTGACTGAGAAAGAAGGAAGCAAAAGGGACGTCCACAACAATGCCCTGAAAACACAGATGTGACGGAGACGCATTCAGTAACGATTTCCAAAAAAAACACCTTGTGAATGAGTTTCTAAGCAAACATATATGTATACCTCATATATAGCTTTCCCAAGCATCTTCCCCACAAACTCAAAAAGCTGCAAATGGTTCTCGTGGATGTAAGATGTTGGTGAAGGATACAGCCTTTCATTTCCACTTGTAGTCTATGCAAAATAAATATGACATTGGGGGGAAAAAAGTACAATTATAAATCACTGTTAGCAGCAGAAATGTGGTGGTTCAAAAAAATCTGAATTACCTTGAACAGGTTGAGTGCAGGATTGAAAACTTTCTTAATGATCTCTTCTAGAAACTCTTTGAAGACCCCGTCCTGATCAATACCAGCCTCATCAACGCCGAGATCATTAACAAACTTCACACGAATGACGCCTTTAATCGAATTCACCGGTAACCGGCGCAGCTGGTCATATCCATCCTTAGAAGAGGGAAGCGCAGGTGTTTTTGTGGGGCTGATGTAGTGCAACAATTTTATATTTTGCTCTCATGTAAAAATATGAGTTGTTAACTTCATACCTCTAACATGCGTGAGCGACGGATGGTAATATGGGTGACATGTGGTGAAGCAGAACTCGTTTCTACCAGGCCTAAAATTTCCTTTTCCTTCGTAACAATGTTCCTGAATAGCAGCACTCTCTAAAATGAGAGGGAAAATAAGTATAAAGCTGAAAGTAATTATATGCTTTCAATAAAAGGATCTTGTTTACTTACATTTTTATGTGGAATGACATGCGGGATGTACTGCAACAACAGCTGTGCTCGTTTCTTGCCTTTCTCCAGCTCTTGGAACAACAGGCTGGGCTTCAGGTCCCTGAATGCAACAATGGGAAGAAATCATGACTGTGAACTTTCCTATGTGATGACAAACGCACTCTTTACTGAAACAAAAGTTTATGAATCCACTATGTGGAGCTGCAGGGGTCATTTTCAAGATGGTTTAATCCCGTTTCCCAACCTGGGGTCTGAGACCCCCCCCCCCTCCGCAGGGGTTCACAAAAGATCACAGGGGGGTGGCGAGGCTTTGTCTGCTCTAAGGTTGTCAAAATTAGAAGTGCACTATCACATAAAGTCATAATAACACACTGAATAATCAGTAATTAAAAGATCATTGTTTTTCTTTGGATGAACCAAAGAGAAAAAGTGGGAAAAACTAATTAAATTTACATGGGTGTTAATTTTTGCAAACCAACAACAAAAATTGGAATGAATCACTTTATTCTTTTGCTCTGTGTGTGTGTGTGTGTGTGTGTGTGTGTGTGTGTGTGTGTGTGTGTGTGTGTGTGTGCGTGTGTGTTGGGGCTCAGCCTTTCTTAGATACAAATAGGGGTTCTATTCAGGTTTTGACATATCATAGTCTAAACAGATTTTACGCAAATGTGACATTAACCTGACAGCAAGTAGGTCACTATAAATAAATTGCCAACAACATTGCGGGAGGGTTTGGTTACTCTTAGTTAGGGGCAGAGTTAAGGCAAAATAATTTTTTAAAAGGTTAAAGTGAAACCCTAGACAAATATGCTTTGTTTTAATATGCTTTTGGTTTCCATGTTAATGTTTTTTGGGTTTTTTTGGTGAGTGGACAGACCAACAAACTGAACAAATATAGTAACAACCTTGTGACCTTTGTTATCTGATGGTTAAAATAATCAAGTAAAAGAAAACAGCAATGTTTTATTTGTTTTACTGCTGTTTTAGCACTTTGTTCCTCCAAACCTCCACCTCGTCCCACTGCAGTTATGCCGGAAGACGATTCAGTTCTGACAGATGCCTCTGCTGTACTGTTACGATGGACTGGCTACTCTGAGCAGTTGTATAAGGCTGATCCTCCTGCTGGGATGTTAGACATCTCCAGTGCCAGGGTTCTTGTGACTGATCATCCAGTCAACTGTGAACCACCAAACGTTGGTGAGATCGCAAAGGCTGTGAAACAGCTGAGGACAGGGAAAGCTCCAGGGATCTGCAGCATCAGAGCTAAGCTCCCCAAGGCGGGTGGGGATGCTGTTCTCCTGGCATGGCACACAATCTTTGTTTCAATCTGAGAGACGGGTATCATCCTTACAGACTGGAAGAAAAAAAACTTGTCCCAATCTGGAAAGGAAAGGGTTCTTGCATGAATTGCAACAACTATAGGGGTATTCCACTGCTCTCTGTGCCGGGGAAGGTGCAAGGATTATTCTTAATAGGATTCAGTTCCAGCTACTTGCTACTCAGCAACCAGAACAGTGTGGCTTCACGCCCAAGTCAACCATCGACCACATTCTAGCTCTGCGAGTACTCATCAAACACAAGCGTGAATATCGGCAGTGCTTCTTTCCAGCCTATGTTGATTTTCACAAAGTGTTTGATTCAGTTGATCGGACTGCTCTTTGGGACATCCTGAGAATTCGTGGGATCCCCAAGAACTTGCTGGACATCATAGCCAGCCTATACACAGACACGGTGAGTGCTGTACGGAGCGGAGGCAGAAACTGAGTTTTTCCCAGTGAAAACTGGAGTTTGTCAGGGATGTGTTCTGGCTCCTACGCTGTTCAATGCTTGCATGGACTGGGTGTTGGGTAGGGTTTTGGAAACTAGTGCCTTAGGTGCTTTTGTTGGCAAGGAAAGGTTTACGGACCTTGGCTTCATGGACAATGCTGTGATCTTTGCAGAATCAATGGATACCCTGATAGCAGCACTTGAGAAGCTGAGTGAGGAATCGGAGTGTCTGGGTTTCTGATTGTCCTAGATCAAGCCTAAGATCCAAGCTTTTAATGACTTCCTGGACTTAGCCATCAGAAGTGTATCTGTATGTGGTGAAAAGGTTGAACTTATAGAGACATTCACTTATCTCGGCAGTGACATTTATGTCTCTGGATCCTCAGTCTTTGAGACTAGGAGACACCTGAGAAGAACTTATGGAGTCATGAGGTCGCTGGACAGAGGTGTTTGGCAATGCTGATATCTTTGCAGCAGAATGAAGGTCCAAGTCTTTAGGGTCCTGGTCCTTCTTGTCTTACTGTATGGTTGCGAGACTTGAACGCTAACCAGTGACCTAAGGCAACGACTGGATGTCTTTGGTTGCTTCGGAGGATCTTTGGGTACCACTGGAATGACTCTGTATCAAACGGGCAATACCTTGGGGGCACTAAGATGAGCAGTATCATTTGCATTGTGAGGGAGCTTCAGCCTCAACATTTTGGCCATGTGGTGCATTTCTGGTGCCTGATTGTTGAGGACCCCAGTGGCTAGAGAAGGCCAAGGCGGCACCCATGCTTCACCTGGCTGCGGCAGATACATGGTTATTTTAGAGATGTGGAGATAGACCAGCTGCCTGCCTGGGGGGTTGCCATCCAGGATCCAAGGTAGTGTCGTGGATGCGGCGAAGCGTGGCACCAGCACATGCTCCCAGACTTGCAGCACTAGACAAGCTGGACGTACTTAATGTTTAGCATTTTCCTTGATAAATTATGTTTTCTGTCAACTGGCGAATCAAATACATAAAAATAACTTCACTACAACTATTCAGTGTATTCACTTGCGCAGCCAGTGGTCATCAGGGGAGAATCTTCGTCTGCAGTCGCGTTCGTAAAGCACCATCAGCCAGCCATGAACGCTGTGAAATAACGCCAGCTTCTCCCCCTTCGCATTTTCTAAAAGACACAAAAATCTGCCAACTGAGATGAAACAAAATACATACAACTCCTCACAACTGATGCAAGGAAATTTTGTTTAAACAGTGAACAAAAATATTTCATATCACTGCCTAATTAAATGCTATATATTATTAATTACATATCTTTAATTAATGGGCATTTCATAAAATACAGTAATTTGTCACCTTATACATAAGAATGTTTGGTTATGGTTGTCTTTCTTCATCAATTATTATAACCAGCCAAATTTTTTCCAATGGTACACAACCAACTATGTCACAAGCACCCCCACCCCCACCAAAAAAAGTTTCCCTTCTACATCATCATAAGCTGAAAGTTATTCATTCACAGGTATTCAACTGTGATTCTTTACATTCTATTAAGTTCATCTGTTATACATATGAAAAGAAATATACTGTATTGTTGACTTGATACTGAAATACAGTATCAACAGTGAGGCATCTTTTCATCAAGGTCAGAGGTCAAAACAGGAGTTTCTGGCAATTTTTAGGAAATATGTTCAGTTGGAGGAAATTGAAACTTGGAGGCCGTGAGTGATCTACGTCCCAGCTCTGCACTCTAGCTTCAGTGGTTACTGAGATACAGCAAAGGGTGATTTTATTAGGGTCTTTGGGATCAAATGTCAAAACAGGTCAACACACCCATTTCACCAGCCATTTTCAGGAAAAATATTTTATTGAAGCAAACAGAAATTTGTGGTTGGTGTTTAAATTAAGCCCAAGATCTGCTCTCTAGTCAGAGTGGTAACTAAGATTTGATTAGGGGGTGGATTTTTCATCTTCTGGCTGTTACCATGGTAATGCTTCAGTTTCTGACAAGCTGCTGCATTAGACCCTATAGAAACTTGGATCTTGCAAATGCTTTGACCCCAAAATTAGGAATGTAGGACCAGCAGTTCCTGAGATATGCCATAATGTCCAAGGAAGTGTGCACAAATGGACACATCAATAGGGCCCTTTGCATAATTTTTTGAGGTCAGTAGGTGGGTTGTACAATACACAGTGACATCATCCACTCACCCAAGATGCCATCCCATATCATCTTGTATATAAATGTGTTCAGAAATGAAGAGATAGTGATGAGTTCCTCGATCTTGAAAGACGTTTGTTCTTCGTAGACTTCAATGTCATCCAGAATTCTGCAACACACAGTGTATCACAATCTAATTTGTACATGGTGTCACTTTCTCTACATGGTATATCTAACATGTAATAAACTAAACCCTGGAAAGGCATTTACCACAGCCAAGATCCAAACCATATTATCTTGTAATGTTAAAAAAAATCTCCAAATTTTACTCCAGAATTCCACATTTCACTTAAATCAGTTCAAAAGTTTTTTCAATAAGCCTGCAAATAAACCAACAATTAGGCACCTTTTTTGGTGGAGGATCTAAAAAAAATGTAAATTGGTGAAATTACGTGATAAGGTGCCGTGAACAATCACAGAAGAGCATGAGCATAGCCAGGAGTTGCTTGGACTCCTCAGTGTCATTGTTCAAACATTCCATGAAGAGTTTGAGGCCTCCCTGAGGACCGAGCTCACAGATAAAGGCCCAAAGTTTCGGCAGTAGGTCATCAAGATGTGTCAGACCTGCAAAAAATAAAAAATGCAGGATCAAACACTATGACAAATATAGATGCATGCCCTTTAATAAAAAACCCTAACACGGTTGAACCGACCTGTGAGTATCTGGAGTCGTATTTGGGTGAGGGTAGACAGAGCGGTCTGGTAGAGCACACAGATACTGCACACCTTCTGAACTTCAGCTGAGTCAACTCGCTTGCCTCCGACTGGCTTTAGGATGTTCCTTACAGACGCTGACTTCTGAAATGCTCGCTTGAACAAGTCTGCCAAAACACAGGCATAATACACAAGGCGCAAACTGTTATGGAAAAGCAACTGCAAATACAACAAACTACAAAAGCAGTGTTAATTGAAAATAAAAAGGTTATTCTGAAAGTAAAAACAGAAGCTTAACTGAATAAAACTCACTTTTCACTGGTAGATTGTTTTGTGATGTGCTAGGTTGGGGGGGTGGGGGAGTCGGCTCTTGGCTCTCCAACTTTTTAGAGAGGACATCACTGAAGAGCTTCCGGATGACAGGCACACCCCACAGGTATTGAAGCTGTTTCGTGACCAGTGGCATTGACTCATTTAAACTACAGAGAACAGGAAACAGGAGAAGCAGAGGAGAAGTAAAGCCAAGTACATCTGGCATTAGATTACTGAAAAGTGGAAGGCTATTTGACTATCAGGTGTCGATTTGCTCAGAAGACAGATCAGGTCAGGTCCTGGAGCCACGCGTGACTGTATCCAACACATTATGGAACTGCCTTGGGCCCTGGATGGCAAATAGATGGCAAGCAGCCAGGCAGACAAGGGGTCCATCCTCACCTCTCAAAAGTAACCATCTATCTGCTGCAGCCAGGTGAAACAGGGGGTATCCTCTTGGCCTTCTCCAGCTCCTGGAGTCCTCAACACTGAGGCACCTGCGTACTGGATCATGCCCAGACAAACAGGTCACATGGCCAAAATGTTGTAGCTGACGTTTCCTCACAATTCAAGTGATATTTCTCATCTTAGTCTCCCTTGGGTACCTCTAGCTGGCAAAGTCATCCCTGTTGTACCCATTTGTTAGCGTCCAAGTCTCATAACCATACAGTAAGACAGGAAGCACCAGGACCCTAAAGATTTGGACCTTCGTTCTCCTGCAAAGACATCGGCATGACCAAACACCTCTGTCCAACAACCTCATGACTTTATAAGCACTTTCCAGGCATCACTCGACCTCTAAGGCCAAAGGAGCCAGAAACATGAACGTCACTGCTGAGATAAGTGAATCGCTCTGTAAGTTTGATACTCACAGCACAGAGATGTACTTCTGTGGCCCGACACCAGGAAGTCACTGAAAGTCTGGATCTTAGTCTTGATCCAGGACAATGGCTAACCCAAACACTCAGATTCCTCACTCAGCTTTTCAAGTGCTGCAATCAGGGCATCCATTAATTTCACAAAAATCACAGCATCGTCCACAAAGTCAAGGTCAGTAAACCTTTCCTCGCCAATAAAGGCACCTCAGCCGCTGGTTTCCACAATGCTACCCAACACCCAGTCCATGCAACAGTGTAGGAGCCAGAACACACCCTCACGGACACCAGTACTCACAAGGAAAATTTCAGAGATTCTTCCCCCTCTCTGCACAGCAATCATAGTGCATCGGCTGGCCATGATGTCAAGCAACATCTTGGGAATCCTGAGAATACTCAGGATGCCCCAGAGAGCAACCCAGTCAACCGAATCAAACATTTAGCAAAAGAACCACAAGTGAAAGAACCACTCCTGATATTTGCACTTGCGCTTTGCAACAATGCAGTTGATGGTTGACTTCTTGGGTGTGAAGTCAGACTGTTCCAGTCGCGGAGGGCAAATAACTAGACCTGAATCCTGTTAAGAATAATCCTTGCAAGCACCTTTCCCAACAGTGTAATATCCCTGTAGTTATTGCGATCCAGGTGATCACCCTTTCCTTTCCTTTCCAGAGCGGGACAACAAGCCCTTTCTTCCAGTCCGAAGGGATGATACCTGTCTCCCAGATTGAAATTTGTGGTTGACATAGACCAGCACAAGTCGGGAACAGTCTTTTTTTTCCTGGAGCTCAGTGGACTCCCAGCTGTCTCGGCCTCACCCCTGCTCACCTTGGGACAGCCCGGGGAAGACCCAGTGCAAATCAGTGTAACTTCTGGCAAACCTGTTGTACAGACCGTCCTCAACTCTTGATATCTTGGGGTAATTCTTTTCATGCTCAGTGTGAAAATTAGATGCTGAGGTTGGCCACGCCCGCACCTGGGGTGCCTCGAACCAAGTGTGAGGCGGCCGTGAGTCCATCTGAGCTCCGGAAAATTTTGAACATGTTCAAACTTGCGCGACTTTATCAGATCTTTCGAGACTTGTGCTGGTCTATGTTGAGCAGCATGCCGACCTCCCCCTGGGACACACAGGAACCACGCTGAGGCGCTGCTTGGTAAAACTCAGAGCTGAACTCGGCTAGGTGTAAGAGCTTCTTTAGTATATTTTGGGCCTTTTGTGTACATTTTTTCGAGTTTGTTTTCCAAAAAATATCATGAATCCATTCTTTCACTGACCCATAATCTACAGTTTGGGAGAACCAGCCAAGGACAGGGTGCCAGTGGGTAAGGTTGGATTTCTTTTGGGACACATATCTCTGGCAGTAGGACAGCATGTCAGTCAGGTCCTTCACAAAGTGGTTGGCCTCTTCCTCTAGGACTTTCTCATTAAGGTAGCCCAAGTGAATGAGGTTGCCTGCCATACATGGAAAAGATGCAGTCACAAATTTAAATGTTCACACAATGCCACAGTGACGCTGCCTACTTCACTCAAGTGCAATGACTTAAATCCACGTACAAGCCTACATTCATTCAAAATACCATACCAAGTAAGCAGAGTGTGTGGCTGCCCTCAAGACACACACAGATGTCCAAACACTGCTCCTCATGACTAAGAAACAGAATGAATTTCCTCAGAAGCTCAAGAGTCTGGATGGATGCCATACACTGTTGGAAGAGAGCAGATAGGTGAATGTGCCGTATAATAATTCAAACTGTTAGATGAAAATATGCATCGAGAGTGTTTACCTCTGGGGTAAGCACACTGAGGTGGAATATGACTGCTGGAACAGACATGATGTGAAGGAGGAATGATCTTAATAGGTTATCAGAGAAGTGAGCAGCAATGACCGGCCTGGAAGAAAAGTTAACGGGACAATGAATGGGAAAATAAAAATCACAAAAACACAAAGCAGAAGACTAGCAATAACTTCTCCATGTATCAAAGCTGGAATATGGTTTTTTTCTACATGGGAAATTTTTGCGATTAAAGAATAATTTCACTTTTTACTATCACTCATGTCAAAGAAATCCTTTTTTCTTTTTTTTTAAGTTTAGCAAGGAATGAATGAGAGTCAGCGGGGCAGCCATCCAGTAGTTAAAAAAAAACCAGTACTTTACAAATAGCAACAAAATAAGACTATCAACTGACTTTGTAGTCACTGGCACAGTAGTGGTGCAAAACACCTGATGAAATATGTTCATATCGGTGAACCGTTTCCTTATAAACCGTGTTATATCAACCCTGTGCCTGTCTTTGAAGTTAGCGCCAGTCAGTTTCTTCCCCAAAGATGCGACACAATGTAACTAAATAGTCCCTTTAAAAATTTATATCACCAGATATATATGCTGTAAATAAGCATAAAATACTAGAACGGCACGGTGATTTAGTGGTTAGCACTGTTGCCTCACAGCTAGAAGGTCCCAGGTTCGCTTCCGACCTGGTCCTTTCTGTATGGAGTTTGCATGTTCTCCCCGTGTTTGTGTGGGTTCCCTCCTGGTGCTCCGGCTTCCTCCCACTTCCAAAGACATGCAGGTTAGGTGAATTGTTGACTCTAAATTGACCGTAAGTGTGAGTGAGAGTGTGAATGTGTTTCTCTGTCTATATGTGGCCCTGCGATGGACTGGCGGCCTGTCCAGGGTGTACCCCGCCTCTCGCCCAATGACCGCTGGGATAGGCTCCAGCACCCCCTGTGACCCTTAATTAGAGTAAGCGGGTATAGAAGATGGATGAATACTAGAACGTGTTAAGAACTACACCGTGAAATTTTGAGGTTCCAAAAATATGCTTTAAGTTACTTTAGAGCTCTAC
>OMMV01207490.1:0-16113 GCA_900302635.1 Chatrabus melanurus | reverse complement strand
CAGCTTTTTATTTCAACTCACTATGTCTCCTAGCCCCATGTAGGCTATATGTTTCATTTTATCTTATTTTCCTTTTTACTTTTGGGCTACATTATTCATTTTAGCAGACACTTTTATCCAAAGCGACGTAGGCCCTACAACAAAAGAATAACATTCAAATACTGTTCTCATACTGTTCAAATGAGTATATTAAACTTTTTTTTTTACCTGGGACCGTAGGCCTATTCAATCACAAAGAATTTTGTAAGACTACAAGTAGCTCCTAATTGGCGAATTTAAGAGAAACTCCTAAAAAATAATGGGCGTGTCACTCGTAACTTTAGACCTCTAATTTGGTTTACTTTAAGAGTAGGCCAGTGGTTCTCAAACTTTCCCCCGCTAAGGCTACTAGTAAACCACCTTCTAAATCCTGACTCGGCTCGCGTACCCCCACCATCCGACACATTAAAAAGTTGTTTATGTTGCCACCCCAAACAAGCCAAATGCCCCCCCAAACATGACATCCTGGTAGCCCCTCTGCAAGAGACAGAGGAAAAGTGAGCAGCTGCCATTCATTTTCAAACAGAGTGGGCACTTTACAGCGACAAGAGACAAGTGGCCGCTCTGTCGCTGGATAGGCGGGGCCAAAATAGACAAGAAGTCTATTTTATGCAAACGCTGAGGGAAGCAACACAGCGTGACGTTCATTGGTTTGTTGCCTGAACAAAATAAATAAAGATGGTGGAATACAATCCCAGACAGCTGTATTTCTGCATAAATCTGTATTTTTTCTCTTATATTTTGTAAATGTTTGTGACAAATAAACACTTTTATATATTCGCAGATATATTGGGATCGTAAATTTTTTACTCATTAATATCGGTATCGTATCGGCCCCCAAAAAAATCCATATCGGTCGGGCTCTATCGTTAACGTCCTACTTTTCTGAGCCAAAACCGCTACAGCGAGGGGGAAATCACTACAAATCTGATCATGTGGAAAGTTGTAATAATTTTTTAGGTGACTGTGAGGAACTGTGCGAGCCAACATGAAAGAAAGAAATGACTACATTGTGGTGAGTGTTGCTGTTCTCCATTCTGTTATGCCGCTGCGGGTGCTGGAGCCCTCTGCTCATGTCTGTGCTACTGAGTTTCATGCTAAATGCTAAAAGCTAAATGCTGAGACAGACACGACTAGAACTGTGCAAATGTTTTGCATCATTGGCCTGCATCTGACTGCAGCACATTGTATCATTTTTACCAATGTTATTGGTAGTGATACTACAAACCAGTGAAAGTCCTATTCTGTAACTAGATCACTAAACACTTTTGCTTTGTATTTGTTTAGTATTTCCAAGCTGTGCAGAGTTTTGGTTGGCTGAAAAAAAAAAAAACCTCACAGAGGCACATCTATACTTCACGTCAAAGCGTGGCATATTCTGCAGCGACTTCACACCAAGACAAACTATATAATGTGGAATTCACATTTGGTTTGGATTGTTTTTCCACTGGTTGAGTTTGTGTTCTCACCAAAACTGAACCAAATCATAGTTTACTTGGAAGTGGACCAAGTCCAACCTTTTCAAGCAAACCACTGTCAAGTTTTTATCTTTTAAAAAAAAAAATACCAATAAACTTGTATGCAAAAAATGTGTAAAATATACAGCGACATGGATTTTTGACCATAAAGTCCAAACACTATAGTACAAATCAGGGGATGTGTACAACAACATTTTCAACTGATATCTGACAAAAAAAATATCCCTTGGAGTTCAGTTAAATCGACCAATAGAAACTGGAAAGGGACTTGGAGGGGACATGGTTCAGCATGTGGTTTCTGGGAGATGGGCGTGAAAGCATCAGTAGCACGGAGCGGCCACTGATAAATACACGGACGTTCGTCTGTGTATTTATGCCACACTGAGGCGAGGCAGCCTCAGAAACACCAGAAGATCATTGGCGCAGAACCGAGCCATTGCAAACAAGGGAAATGCAATAAAAAAAAGCAATGCCAAAGCTAGAGAGAAACACAAACACTCTGCAGAGCAATTTTGTGTATCAACTGGTGACTTGAATAAATGCTGGCGTGTCTCACTTTGTGTCTGTATGTGTCTCTTATGTGAACGGGTTCACAGTGGTTGCCAGGACAGGAGGACTAAAGATGGACTGTTTTTTGTTTTGTTTTGTTTTTAGAGTCAGGTTTTACGTTACCTTCTTCCTTTTTGTCTTTCTTCTTTCCCCTCTCTATTTGTGTGATGCCTTCCCCTCCACTTCTCCTGGGGACCAGGATGGATGAACCACAGCACACACCACAAACAGAGCAGGAAACACTGGGATAGGTGCTCGCCCACCTCGCAGCGATGCATGGCGCTCAAACGGTGGCCTTGTAAGACATCGCACCGGCTCAGTGCACAGGCACAATCTCACCTAGACGTTTGGGCCAACGTAGACGAATGTATTTGCAAATGTCAGTGTCCACTGGCCTCCGCTGTCCTCCGCTGTCCTCCGCCGATGAACGTCAACCGTGTCCAAAATTTTCAACATGTTCAAAATTTCTCGACGTTTGCAGACATACCTTTAGCTATGTTGGAGACCGTTAGAGAAAGTTAATCTCCGCTACGACCAAATTCCCTCTGCTAGCCTCCGTTAACATCCGTGAGCCAAAGTTACTGGTGCGATCGTCTACGCTGGCTCACGTTTGGGTGCCGCTTCGCCCTTCCTGCTCAGAATCACCGGACAGTGGTGTGTCGACCCCCTCTTCCGCACATTGCCACGTTGGCAAAAGTCCCGCTTGCTCTAATGGAGCGCTGGCTAATGCCCGCCTCCGCTGGCCTCTGCTAGCACCATGTTGTGGAACGCCATGCTACATTTGAGGTTCGCTACCAAACTCCGGTAACGTGAGTTGTGCTGACGTTTGGCCAATTTTCTCGACTTTGCCTTGCGTTCACCACACACTGGGGTAAACGTTATAGTGAGACTGGGCCTTAAGAACGCAAGAAATTCCACAAATTAACTCTTGACGAGGCGCACCTGTTAAGTGAAAACCATTCGAGGTGACGACCTCATGAAGCTGATTGAGAGAATGCCAAGAGTGTGCAAAGCTGTCATCAAAGCAAAAGGCGGCTACTTTGAAGAATCTAAAATATAAAACATATTCTGGTTTGTTTAACTTTTTTTTAGTTTGCTACATAATTCTGTATGTGTTCCTTCATAGTTTTGATGTCTTCAGTATTAATCTACAATGTAGAAAGTAATAAAAATAAAGAAAAACCATTGAATGAGGTGTGTCCAAACTTTTGACTGGTACTGTACGTCCCCATCACTTTAAGACCCGTGACATAAAGTTCATGCACAGAGGAAGTGTGCCTCATTTGCTCACTGAATGAATAAAGCCTGAACGGATTAATGTGAGGAAAACGTACTATAGAGGGTTCAGTAAATGATCGTATTAAAAAGAGAAAAGCGGGAGCAGCTGTAAGGAATCACTTTGCAGGAATTCAACACACACACGCATGCTATTCATCACTGTACTTCAGCGAATCTGCTTAGAAACGGGGACTAAGTGCAGCTTTGTACGTTTACACCACTAAATACAGCAACGGTACGGCCAAACATCAATGCACGTGCACATACTAACACACCGGTGCGTGCACACCGATATGATAAACGCGCCCAAAGCATCACCTGTCAGGCTCATGGGAACAACGTTTATCCAGACACTCCCCACCTTTTCATTATCCGCCCACTCACTGTCAGCAGCCTGTTCTCAATGGCACATCTGCACCATTCAACCACTCATTCATTCATAAACAGCCCGCTTTCAAGGGCAACCGTCAATGTGACTGCATTTTATTTGTTCACTGAGGGTGTCTGCATTATGTACATTCATTTCTTAACAGACCTGCTGAAACCTGATGGATGAGACTGTGTTCAAGTTCTTCATTGGTAAAGTTATGTTTTGTGAAAACGTACAAAGGCCTGTGCCGTGGACAGCACCACCTACAAATAAAACGACACAAATCTATACGATTCTCATTCTCTGTCATGTCCTCTCCAGTAATGTGAACGTGAAGAGCATATGTTAACACCGGAATCAGTACTCCATGCCATGAAAAGCACCTCCTTCACGGGAACGCGCAATTGAAGATTGTCGCCTTAAACCGACAGTTTAAGGGATTTCCATGGCAGCGGTGCTGAATCCGGGCTTGTGCCACACACTTTGCACCTCCCGTGAAATAGCAGACAAACCGTTTTCAAGGCACATTCATTTTTGATTTGGTAAATGTTCAATAAATAACATTTTCAGTTAAAATGCGTGTGTTTGTCTGATCTTGTGCATACCTGCAAGTGGCTGATTGAATTTCATTTTGCGCTTACGGTCATTAACACACACAAAATCCTCATTTACATACTGCTGTCTACGTCATGTTACCACCCGCTATCATTTGTGCACTTATTCTTAGTAAATCACCTGCAAAACGTTCACCAACCCAACGTGCAAAATTTGGCCCAGAGTGTCTTATCAAGCATTCCTGAATTGAGCTGCTGCAATGCTTTATGCAAATCACCAACCTAATTAGCATATTTGTACCGTAAATGTTATCCTATTTGTATCACAATAATATAACCATATTCTGAATCTAAAGGCTCTATCACAAATTACTCTTGAGTAAAGGCTGTTCGAATAAAATCCCTCCATCTTCATTAATGTGCAAATATATGCACCCAACAAATCTAAAATCTAATCAGCTCATCTACTCCCCAGAGGGCAGCTACGGTATAAGTATTACATGTCTGCCATGTACTGTTACTGGGCTCACAAGAACATGTCTGCACAGGCACACACATAGAAAGACACAATGATGACAACATAATGGCCCCCATACTGCCTGCATAGTAGTGGGACATAAAAGTGGTGCAGTTGGTTGTTGTGGTACTTCAAGTTTTGTTTTTTGTTTTTTTAATTTAGTACCAGTAACAGAAAAGACAAATTGTACATGAACAAACTTTTAAACTAACAAAGTGATGGGTTTGGCTCACATATGGTAGCATACTGCTATACTGAATGCTACGTATCATTTTCAAATTTTTTTTATATGTTGTTCAAGAGTGGCATATTGATTGATTGTCATCTTCATAGGTGTCTCGCAATGGAAAGTGACAGTCAGTGACTTTCCATGTCCAGGAGATGACCCCTGGAGATAGAGTCAGAGCGTTTCGGTTTGGAACGCAATTAGCCATCTTTAAATTACACTGTAAAAATACAGAATTTAGCTGTCTGAAAAGCTGTAATCGCCTTTTTCACAATCAAGTGTACCAAGTTATGAAAAAATGTGTGCCTGCTTTTTCCAAATTATCCAAAACAGTTCTGATGTTGGTCAGTACCCAGCCCATACGTAAAACTTACTGTCCCCAAAAACAGTAGTATCTTCTGTCTTACCAATTTTGTCTCTATTTTCAGGTGAAATCAGCAGAAGTTTTGTTGCATCTGAAAAGTTGTATATTTATCAGATAACTGTGAATATTCTAGAGATGTTATTGAAAATTTCCATTAAATATTGACAAATGATGCCATCCTATATAACATTTCAGAGGTTTTCCAGTGAACAGAGTGCTCCGTGTTTGTGATATGTGACCACATAGAAGATGTCTTCTTCGTAGCCAATGTCACCTTTTTTCTCTTATAGAGTATTTTCATAACATTTCATCATGACTGTGTTGGCTAAATTTCTATATGTTGTATGATTATTTGGTATGATTATTTCTCAATGACATACAAAAAAATGTTTGAAAGCCACGATTTCCATATTTACAACGACCAGAAATGACACACCCAAATTGTCCGAAGAATTCTGTAGTGTCCGTAGACAATATCTTCTGAGATTTATAGAAGTGTCTTTGAAAGTACATGTTTGCTGTTCTGACAGGCCTAGATAGTCCCACTCAGAATACACGGGGCCCTGTTGATAACTGTTCATAATCTTGAAATATATAGTGTCCGTAGACAATACAAAGGGTCAGCTGTATGTGCAATTTGGCCAACTGCTTTCAGTTTATTTTGGATCAAATGAGGATTGTTCCAATAATTAGTCAAAGGTGCATGGATACAGCAATATACATGCACTGAAAATCTCAATTTCATTTCTCATATGTATTTTCCATTTAGTTTGGAAAGCAAAATTGAACTATTTTCAAAGGACCTGACAGGAACAGAGCCAAATTTGACAAGTATTACTGTAAACAAGTAAATTACAAAGGTCACAAAAAGATCTATGTGACACTCATTGTCTAAAGACACTACACAATAATTTTGTTTTAACATATTACTGTATTCTGTAGGTAACAGAGAAATTGAAAGATACTTTTAATTAATACTTCTTAGTACGTTTAATATTAATTTCAGTAACATATGTTACTGAAATTAATCTTGATATATCCCACAATTGGTCATATGCAGTGTCCGTAGACAATAAAATACATCCTAATTTCCAATAAATACAGCAAAAAATCTATTTGCTCTTGTGCTCTAAAAATTTAGGATTAGTAGATGAACATACTGAACAACAAAAACGTGGTATTTATATGGATATTATACATTCTAAAAAATGGCCTTTGTACAACATAGATGGACACCTGATTGTTATGGACAGCTAGAAGCACAATGCAAAAGGTTTTTGAACAGCAGAAAACATTGTAATCTCCATCAACATTCGCATTATTGTTTTTTTCTAACGATAAGCATGGCGAATCTTCTGGCAGGAACCATCTTTGGCTGAGTCACTGACATAAGCAGCATGCAGACAGAGCACACAGGAGGATGACAGTGCTTTATTTATACAACCCCAAACCAGAAAAGGTTGGGATGATATGGAAAATGCAAAGAAAGAAAGAAAAGAAACCTCAGTGACCCTTACATTTACTTTGACTTCTATTTCATTGCAGACAGTATGAACCCAAGATATTTCATGTTTTGTGTGGTCAACTTCATTTCATTTGTTAATATACATCCATTTCCTGCATTTAAGGCCTGCAACACATTCCAAAAAAAAGTTGGGACGGGGGCAATTTATTCTAAATATAAGGATTAAATCTTCACTTTTGCAGCCAGTTTTCTTGAGACAAGTCAGAGGATGGACACATGAATATTTCCAAGTCACTGAATATGTCTTGGACTTCATTTCCATCAATCATTAAGAAATACAAACAGTGTGGTACTGTATGGTAAATCTGTGTCAAGTAGGCAGTTCTCAAAAACTGAGCGACCATGCTGGAAGGAGACTAGTGAGGGAAGCCACCAAGACACATTCACTTCACGATGAAGTGGTATAGAGGAGGATTTTCTTAAAAAGAACGTGAAATTTCAACTGCAGTTTGCCAGAAGGCACATGGGAAACCCAAGCCTGAATTTGATACGTTTTCCTGTTTTACAATCCTTCTCTACTCCGCCCCAAGACTGTTCACTTTAGGCAATATTATGCTTTAATTGTACACAAGCATCTTATAGGGGACAAGGTTCACACAGGTTCAAGCTGGTTTAAACAATGAAATGGCCCTGGGTTACACAGGAGCATGTTTTCAGTGCCGGACACAGATTTTGGTCTTAAGAAGGAATGACGGGGAAAAGCAGGAGGGCTTAGGGGGAGATTTAGAGTTGTAATTACAGTAGTAGCAGGGTGAATATCAACAAGCAGGGTTTAGATGCATGATTCACCACAACAGTGGATCTCGCCACAAAGGCCAAGCAACCAAAGGAAAGACCATCCTTGGTGATGCACTGTACTGACTCACTTGAAGCCAAACCTGGTTTGGTACGTATTCTTGCAGGAGACTTGGTCACATTTAGAAAGTTGTTGCAGTCTGCAGAGTTCCTGCACTTAAAGAAATCAATGCAGAGATACACAACTGTATGCACGACAGTGATGTCATTATAGACAGATGACCTTGTGTGATAACTGGTAAGTAAGAGTGTTACCTCAGGTTTAGCTGACAAGAAATGCATTAGATGTCCATTAAAAACGGGCTGAAAGGGTTTTTATAGCACAAGCAAGAAAATTTTTCTCACATCAGAGGATTCTGCACCTCAGCAGAAATAAAGACACACAGATCATTACAGCCAAACTAATAAGTTCACATGATAATTACCACACATGAACAGTCATGACAGAAATGTGAATGCAGCATACAAACATAAAGGCCGTTATGCACTAAACACACACACAAAAAACCCAGCGTGAATAAAGGTCACACAAATGTGAGCTTTTTAAAGGGAAATTTGTCATGCTGATTTTTATTTATTTATGTGACCTTTATTTAACCAGGGAAATCAATTGAGAACCAGTTCTCATTTTCAGTGATGACCTGGCCAAGAGTTGTCAGCAAAAGCATTAAAACAACAGTCTACATAAAATGACACATCCAGTACAACCCTATACAATATAACATTCTTACAGTATGACACAACAAAATAAAAATGAGTGCCATCACGTATAAATTAACAGATCAAGATTAAAAACACGAGCCACAAAAGGTGATTTTGAGAATATTCTTTGAGGAATAGAACAGAAAGAGAGATGGCTTGCAGCTACAACAGTCAACTATGACTTGTTGCAATTTTTGTTGGAACATGTTAAGTGATTAAAAAAAGTTGTAAGTTTTAGTGTGTTCTGTAGTGAGTTCCAATCTTTTGCAGCAGCAAAACAAAAGGAATGACGGCCAAAAACAGTACGAGCTTTTGGAATGGTGTGCGGAATGAAATTGCTGGATCTTAAATGATAACTGCTGTCGGAAATGTGTAGCAGGCTTGAGAGGTAACGAGGCGTCTTCCCCAGGATTGTTTTATAGATTAGCTGCAGCCAATGTTGTAGCCGCCTGGTATGAAGGGACGGCCAATTCACCAGTTTATTAGATCACAGTGGTGAGTGGTAAAGGGTGCACCTGTGGCAAAACGGATTGCTGAGCGGTGTAGTGTGTCAAGTTTAGTGAGGGTGCCCTGATGCCATTCTGTAGATTGTGTCACCAAAATCAAACACAGGAGGGATGGTCATTTTTACAAGAGTATATTTAGCAGAGTAAAGGGGGTGTCTCACCTGCGATTTTTTTTTTTGCTTTGTGGCCAATTTGCTATGGTAATCGCAAATTTGCGCTTTTTATTTGCAAAAAAGCCTCGTGACAGCTGTGGGCTTGCACAATGGTCGCAATGTCGACTGCCTTTGCGACTGCTCTGACGTGAAATAGTAGCAAATCTGTATCAAAGCTGTCTCTCTAAGCATGCCTAAGCTGTGCGACAGTTTTATAATGGCCGCAAAATTGTCACCTGTAGTGGCGAGAGGTTTGCAATGCGCGCGATACAAATTCTAAATATATTGCAGCCATACAGACTATCGCGCTAATATCTCATGTAACTTTCGCTGCATGCATGCCGAAGTTTTGCAACATTTTCGAGACAAGCCGTGCTATTGTTTGCCGCAAAATTTCCGCACAGCGCCTGCGCGGCTATCGCACGACTACCTTGAGATGCCCGCCAAACATACCACATGACCCAGCACAATAAATAAAGCGCGACAGTCTCAAAATACAAAACAACTTGGGTGTTTCAGCAAACACATGAAACAGTCGTGTGAAAAATCAGGTCGCAAATTTACCGCATGAGAAAAATCGCAGGTGATATACCCCCTTAAGTGAAGGAAGCCTTGTTCCAGTACAGAAAATCAAGTCTAGCTTTGATTTTTGCCAGGAGATTAACAATGTGGGCGTCAAATGAGAGAGATGAATCCAACCAGAGCCCAAGGTCCTTATAGGAGCTAACAAACTCCAGTGCCGAACCATCAGCACTGATGATCTGGGGGGGACTAGAAATGTTGTGATTTTAACGGCTGAACAGCATACATTTTGTCTTTTTGGAATTGAGAGTCAGGTGGAGGTTGTGGAAAGACTGCTCAATGGAAGTAAAGCTTTGCAGCAGAGTCGATTGTGGGGCCAGCTGAATATATGATGGTATCGTCAGCATACATATGTATCCAGGAGTCACCAATAGCCCCTACATCATTAATGTAGATGGAGAGCAACGTAGGGCCTAAGATGGAGCTTTGAGGCACACCTTTAGAGATGGTAAGTTGTTCATAAATGATGGCTTCAGTCTTCACCTGCCAGATGTGATCAGGAAGGTAACTGGCAAACCAGCTGCAGCACCTGCTGGACAATCCAATGCTGGTAAGTCTTTGCAGGAGGATGCTGTGGTCGACTGAGTATAAAGCCTTGGCTAGGTCTATAAATGCAGCCACACAGACCTGCTTGTTATCAATGGCAGTAATGATATCATCAAATACTTTTAATGTGGCAGTGGTGCATCTGTGGCACGTCCTGAAGCCAGATGGCAAATCAGAAAAAATAAGTTTAGATTCCAAAAACTGAGTTAGTTGCTTATGAACCAGTTTCTCCATGACTTTAGCCATGCAGAATAGAAATCGGTCTGTAGCAGTTTGGATCTGAGCTAGAGCCTCCTTTGATTTCCAGTCAAGGGGGAACACAGACAATTGAAACAACAGGTTAAATAGTCCTGTAATGGGCGCAGCGATAATATGAGGGGCCAGTTTGATAAACAGTGGGTCAAACCCACCAGATCCAGCTGAGTTGTTTGAATCTAGCTTGGCAAGTTCATCTAGGATGTCTGAAACCATATCGGATTTAAGGGAGAAGCTGTTAACATTGGATGATATAATAGGTGTATGAGTTATGTTACTTTTAATGGCGGATGCATCACAAATACAATATGACTTCACAAAACGGTGGCTAAAGAGTGTAGCTATACGTTGTTTATCAGTAACAATAATGTCACCAAACTGCATGGAGAAAGGTAGATGAGGAAAAGTAAGTTTATTTTCAATGGACTTTACTGTTTTCCAGAACTTCTTGGCATCTGAACTGCCAGCTAAAAATTATTCCTTGAAATAACTGATTTTTAGCTTTCCTGATTGCTTGTGTGGTTTTATTTCAACAGTGTCTGAATGCCAGCCAGTCAGTAGGAGACTGAGAAGACCTAGCTCTCTGCCATAAGGCAGTTTTTTTTTTAGTTTCATCAATGCAGCCAAGTCTTGAGTAAACCAGGGGCTGTGTCAAGTTTTGGTCCAAAATCTTTTCAAAGGGGCGTGTCTGTCAATGATAAGGCTACAGGTGTTCTTGAAATATGTCCAGGCATCGTCCACGGAGGGAATAAGGTTAATTCTTTCCCAATTCACAGCTGCAACATCTTGTAGAAAGACCTGACTGTCAAAGTTTTTCAGTGAGCGCTTAGTCACAGTCATTGGTGGGCGTTTGACAGAGAGGCCAGAGCGAACACAAGCAATGGCACAATGATCGTGAGTGAGAGTCCTGACAGAAAACTCTAGTTTGATAGATTGACGGGGTGTTAGTGAGACTAATATCGATCAATGTGGCAGATGAGGGTGATTTCACATTGTGACTGGTTGGCTCACATATAATTTGAAACAGATTTAAAGCACCAAATTGCTGTATCACTAAATCTGGCGGGTTGATCATATCCCAGTTTAGATCCCCCAAAAGTACAAACTCAGAGGAGATGTGAGGATGTTCACTAAGAGCTGTTATAGCTGGGCAGATAACATGCATTTTGTCCAAGAATCATTCACTTTTAGAAACAAGCTTCAAATTTTGCACAGATTACCTCTGGGGGGTACTTTTTCAAATAAAAACGTTAGCCACCAAAAATCCAATATGGCTGCCGTTTTTTTCAAGATGGCCGCCAGCGATGCGTTCCAAAACGGCTATATTCATAGAAATGACCACAGTGGTCCGATTTTAATGATATTGTTATCAATTATTAAGTTTTCAATCATGAGGAATCCATTCACACACATTTCAGACATCTCAGACAATTCTTTCTGTCATATCTTTTCAAAATTTTGGGGTAAGTTTGGTACTTTAGGAGCAAATACTGACAATTCTTGTGATCAACCCTAATATTGCAGACAAGCATCAGTTTTTGACCTGATGGCTTTCAATGTTCCTTTAAAATGGTCAGGTATCAATAATCAAATATGGTGGACAAGATGGCTGAGATTTAAAATGTTTCAATTTTCAGAGCTCTCGGTCTTCAGTTCTTTCTTTGCATATAGCGCGTGACAGGAAAGTGTTGAACTATCATTCATCTAATCTAATCCACTAGAATATGCCATAATGAGATAAAGACAGAAATTTGAAACAAATTTATTTATTGACTGGTAAAAATATCAAAGACTGGTATGTAACTTAACATTGACCAAACATCTTCATTTACTAAGAAACAATAGCAACACACAGCCTAGTATGGAGAATGGATAACGAAAATCTGACTAGAAATGAAAGAGCTAGAGCTTTGTCAAGACTTCAGCAAACATGTTGAATGCTAATACTAAATAATATAAATCTGATATGGATAACTGATAACATCTGGATAAAATCCAGAATGGAGAAAATCTGACGAGAACTGCCCTAAAAATACCAAAAATCAGCGAATAATCTTCAAAATGTTAGAGAAATAATTATCTTAGATGCCCAAAATATGTCTGAATGGATTCCTTCGTGGTTGAAAACCTGATAATTGATAACAAAATCATTAAAATTGGACCACTGTGGTCATTTCTATGAAGATAGCTGCTTTGGAACCCCTCTCTGGCGGCCATCTTGCAAAAATGGCAGCCATGTTGGATTTTTGGTGGCTAACGTTTTTATTTGAAATAGTACCCCCCCAAAAGTGATCTGCGCAAAATTTGATGCTCGTTTCCAGAAGTAAACTATTTTTCACCTTATCTGCCCAGGTGGTCTATAGCAAACAGCAACAGAGCGAGTGAAATATGTTGACAGTCTAAGTTTTTACAGTAACAGCTCAAATTGCTTAGGAAAAATAGCCACGCCACCTCCTTTGGTGGATCTATCCGTACAAAAAAACACTGTAACCTGGCATTTGAATTTCGAGATCTGAGACACTTTTTTAAGCCATAATTCAGAGACGGTTAGGAAAATTTGTAAATCTTGATGTTTAAATAATCAAGTTTTGGCAACAAACTACGGATGCTGATGTGTAAACAGCCCAACAATAATGGGACGTGGGTTTGGGTGGACATTGCCTGAGATAAGTAACGAGAATAATGAACACACATCTGAAGACAGTACCAGAACATTGTATATGCTACAAAAACATATAAGAGTACAAAGGAGTAAGATTTGTTATACACCAAGTAGTAAGTCTAAAGGGCTTTGTAATCCAGAAGGATGAAGTGTCCCTAGTTGATAAACTAAAGTCCAATGTGCCACCCAGATAAAAAATGATGGCAGGTCCTTTTGCATACCCACTGGGAAAAAAACTGGTTGTTTGAGGTGATGCGTGCCAAAGAATTATAAAGTTTAAGAGCCAAAAGGACAAAGATTTTAGTGGGTGAGAAATATCCAATCCAATACGGCACAAAGTGTCACTGCTGTGCAAAACTGAGTGTATGCTGAAAGCTCAGAGGCAGAGAAGAGAGGACGGCAGCGGCTTTAGGAGGCCACAAATGTTGGCACGATGTCGATATCATGTTGATTGACGTCACAACGTAATACAACCAAAAAACAAGATTGATACAATGTCACTGTGCCCACTGGGAATAGCATCTGCCCAAAATTGCATCATGAAGAGGGAAAAAACATATATAAGACACATTGGCCTATAAGTCACATTTATTTTTGAAACGGCGGTATGCATGTTTACCTCATTAAATGTAAATAAACTTTTTCAAAACGACAATACATTTTCAAAGCATTATAATTAGCCTTACCGTCCTCCTCATTACAGTTCCGGCTGTCCCACAAAGTGTAAACAAGTTGAATGCCAAATACTATGAAGGTTATTCCTTATCTTTATTCAAAAGCATGGTCTTTCAGTTTGAGAGCATGATTTATTAACTTCACTCATTCTCTAAGACCCAGTACATCCTCCTCATTCAGAGCTTCTTCTTTGTCTTTTTGGTTTATGGCGGTTGGCATCCAGCTTAATGGTGAATTACGCCACCTTCGGCTTTGAAGTTTGGATCAACCAGTATCTCATTCAGATCAGTATACAGGAGAAGCTAGTTACGCATGTAGACACTGCCATCTTGTGGCCATAGATGATAATGCAGGTTTTTTGACATATAAGTCACTTTGAAATATAAGTTGCAGGATCAGCCAAACAAGGAAAAAAAAGCATAACTTATAGTCTAGAAAATATGGTACTTTGCAGCATATGTTAGTCTGCTGAAGTGAGAGTCGTATCCTTTCCAGGCCACTCTGGCCCATCAGACCGGTGCTTATCTATGGATTCCACAGCTCTCCATGTGGGAAAAGCCACAGGTATCTTGACTATAGTTTGACCATGTTCTTGGTCAGAGGCATTTTTAGTGTCTGAATGTGGTTTCTTGGGGGGAGGAATTTGTGGAAAGTCACTAATGTCCAACCTCTTAAAAGAACACTGCCATGTGGGTGTGGGGAGGGGCAACAGTTTCACAGGGCGACCCTCACATGCACTAAATGTGCATGCGCAGGACTCATGTGCACTAAAGGTGCATGTGTGGCCGGTTCTGCTATGTAAACAAGGAACAGAAAAGCTTGGATTACAACACACACAGAGGGAGTGTTGCTTCATTTTCTGCATAAGACACCATTAATCTATTGCATCATTACATAGAAAATATAGGGTGACTGTTATTCTTTAAAATTTCATTTATACTACCTTTTAAAAAGTATTTCTTCCATCACAGTACAGCTCAGGTGGACAGAGTTATCATAGTTCTCATTTACGGCGTCTGAATATACAAAATATGTTAAAAAAAAAAAAAATGTAGTGGACGAAAAAAAACGAATACCGTTTCGTCCGCAGGACGTAAAGCACTGCAGAGTGACAGGCACAGTCCCTCGCAGCCCCTCCCACACTCATTAAAAAAATGCTCTTACTGCTGCTTTTTGGTATGAAGTGCTTTGCAGCAGCTCCTCACTTGGACAGACAGACAGCCAGCCAGCCGTGATGCAACGTTACCATTGCTGATAAAAATGAAAGCTGGCCAAAGAAAAAAAGTCATGGAGCGAAGTTACACATGATAAGACCGCATTGTGTTTAAGAGCTGTTTAAGTGTTTGGTGTTGAAGCCGTGACTTCAACACCACAAGCTAACAGCTTCATACTAGTGCTGCGTTCAAGAAGATTCGGAAATCCCAAGTTGGTAACATCTGAAAACTGTGTTCACTTGAACTCTGAAAACAATATGGATACATGCAGGAACATAGTCGAGCTTTGTTGACTTTACAGGGAACACATAAATAAGTTGTTAATAAGTTGCTTTGGGGGATTTTTTTTTGCACTACTTTAGACAACCTAAAAATATTGTCTTGGTTTTTTTGCACTACCTACATAAAATGTACCACAGAATATTTGTCATGCATGTGCATCTCAAAAGAATTAGAACATCATGAAAAAGTTAAATATTTGTTTGTGCAATGAAGCAATGACCTTCTGTGGCTTACTTTCCTTGTGGACGGTGTCAATGAGTGTCTTCTGGACAACTGTTTAGTCAGCAGTCTTCCCCATGATTGTGTGGACTGAACCAGACAGATTCGTAATGAGTCTAGAATCTATAAAAGTTTCACTTTCTGAAATACCTGACAAAAAATATCAAACTTTTTCACAATATTATAATTTTTTTTAGATGCACACCTTATCGTTATGTTACTGTATTTTTGTTTTGCACTACATCAGACAACTTAAAAATAGTGTCATCTTTGATGTTCAATTCAATTTATTTTAATTTATTTAAATAGTGCCAAATCACAACATAGTCGCCCCCTGAGCAAGCACAATGGCAACAGTGGTAAGGAAAAACTCCCTGGATGTTTTAGGAAGAAACACCAAGCAGACCAGACTCAGAGGGGTGACCATCTGCTGTGGCCATACTACCAATGACAACAAATAAATAAGACAATGCACAGCAAAGAATTGTCAAACATGCACAGACAGGAGAAGTCAAAGTCCATGAGTCCATGTGGTCCAGCTGCCGGCGATGCTCAGTCAAACCATGAGGTAGGGGCCGCAAGCCACGACGTGGAATGCAGCCAGGACCCTGCCGAGGGGGTCC
>OMMV01207445.1:0-13106 GCA_900302635.1 Chatrabus melanurus | reverse complement strand
TTGGTAAAATGTGATGCAAATTACTGTGTGAGCTAATAGAGTTTTAAAAAGGAATAGTTTGCACCATCTGTTATGCTTAGTTATCACGTTACGGGGTAACATGTCATATGTCACAGAATCCAATGGACGTTGACCTTGTTTGACCTTTATTTTGGAGACCAAGCATTCAACACAGTCAAAACTATTCCATTTATTGATCCTATTACCTCAACCAATAATTTGCATCACTTTTTACCAAAATTGGAGCAACTTTTAACTTTTGACCCCTGTACAAACTGAAATTGACCTTTGTCACCATTGTTGCTGTTTTTACCCCATAACTCCATAACATTCAGTCACAGATAGTCCAAACTATACCTTTTTAGAATCTTTATGATCAGGCAAATAATATGTTATATGTTTCAATATGATTGGAGGATTTTACATTTGCCCGGATGCCATCTTGGAAAATATGACTGCCATCTTGGATTTTCAAATGTCCAGTTGGGTAGATTTGAGTTACCTATATAGAATATTTGTGCCAAATTTCATGCTGGCATCGCAATTTGAATGATTGACACAGTTATCTGCTGCACTATAGCCACCTGCTCTGTCTAGCTACCTGCTGTGACTGGCTGCCTCCTCTGACCAAGGTTGCCAGGTTTTCAGTAACTTGGGCCTTGTTTATTTTTTAAACTATCTTATAAACATTGGCATTTTTGGCATTGTTTCTAATAGGGGTTTTTTTGGGTGGGGGTGGGATTGTAAAGTTGATTATTTTGGGCTTGTTTCTCCCACATGGTTGCTTGTTTCTGGTAACACTGGCTCTGGCTGGCTACCTGCTCTGAATGGCGGTGACTAGTCAATATTCTGAAGGCCCATTGGTCCGAAAATTGTTAAACCTAATTTTAGCATACTTCAAAGCTATAAAAATAATAAAATATTTACATATTTTGGGTTTTACTATATATATCTCAAAACATTTATCAATACTAAGCTTGTATTTGTTACAATTTTCCAATATTTAAATAATTTTACATTTATTCTAAACATGAAATACCTTATAAGATGGGCCCCTTAAAAGTAACTTCGGCCTAATTTTCGGACCAATGGACCTTCGGAATAATGACCCGTCCCTGTGACGGGCTACCTGTTCTGACTGGCTACCAGCTGGCCTGCTCTGTCTGGCTACTTCCTCTGACTGGCTGCGTGAAATGGGTAATTGTAGTCTTATGTAACATATCTCACACTTTGTGTGTCATGTTCACACAGTTATTTAAAGTAACACATAAAAAGGTAGTTTGTTTTTTTCTTCAGAGATGTGGACTAAAGAAGTCTTGGTGCTACAAAAATGAGTCCTTGTTCCCACTGGTGGAAATGATCTTTGCGCCTCTTTAGATTAGGGACTAGTTCCTGAGCACTGGTCCCTTGTCAGGGTCTGATCTGCAGCATGCATGTGCACACAAAAGTCCACGTGACCTCTGTGCAGGCCCATAATTAACCCTCTTAATTAAGAGAGAAAAAAGTTGTTAACGATGGAAATGGATTTAATTAGCCTGGGCTTAGCTCAGCCAGATGTGCACACTGCAAACGCACACACACGACAATTAAGCCTCTTTTATCCTAGCTAATGGCTTCAGCGACTCAGAGCCTTTCTCATTAAGACTATCAATTATATGCTGATTACATGCATCTACCGGTCTCCTTTATCAGGCCTCAAAGGGACGCCTGGTGTCTCGCGGAGGTCTCAGGAGTGTGTGTGTGTGCGCAACCTTATCTGCTCAAATACAATTGTTTGGCTGGAGAGTCTTAGAGAAGTTTTGCTTTAGCGTGTCTATATTTCGCTGCTAAAGGAGGCCGTGTGTTTGGCGATTTGCCTGTGAAGTCGCACGGCTTCCTGCTGAGGGCTTTATAGGAGCGAGATAAAAGGCAGAGGACTGACGGCGTCTACGAGGGGATCCGGCAAGCAACCAGTTGTTGTGAGTTAAATCTGTGATGACTTAAGAGCACAAAGTGGAGAGAACGCCGACTGTACTGGAAACAGGATTTTAGAGCTAAGAAAAGTTATTTTAGCCGACATCATACTATAATTTGAGAAATATTTGTTTGTCTGTGTTTGTTTGTTCCACTCCTCTAAGGCGCTTGGGCCAATTTCCATCGAACTTGCTGTGGCCGTGTAGGTTGACCACAGAATTGCCCTTAAAGGGTTTGTTTTGGCAAATCTCAAGGTCATTGGGGTGAAAGGTCAAAAAAATCATTTTTTTTCACCCAGATGTCTACCAAATTTGAGGTGTTTTCTGGAATGGAAACATCAAATTTACCAAAGGACAATCATTGGGGTCAAGGGTCAAAAGTTTTTGTTTTTCACTCCGGTTTTCACCAAACTTGGCACACATATGGAGGCGTTTTCCTCAATTGCACAGGCAACATCAACTTTACCAAAGGTCAATCATTGGGGTCAAGGGTCAAAATTTTTAGTTTTTCACGCTGATTTGCACCAAACTTGGCACACATATGGAGGCGGGTTCTGGAATTGCCCAAGCAAGGTCAAATTTGCCAAAAGTCAATCATTGTGTCCTCCCAGGTCCTTTTACTTATTTCTACCAAACTTGGTATGAAAATGAAGGTTGACCCCAAAATTGCCCTGAAATAATTCATTTCAGTCAGACAACTCACGTTTAACAATCTTTATTTAAACACAGCATGTACTAAGAGTTTGGCGTCTGGGCTCCGACCACATCACTCCTCGCAGATCAAGCTTTACGATAATGAGGAGTGATGATTAGGATCCATCTATATATATCCCCGTCTGAGTCCTACAGGTGGAAGCTGGGGTGGAGGAGGGGTCGAGCACGACCGATGATGCGCCAATGTTGCAACGTATGTTGGACAGGGGGAACGGAGCTGAAGAGGTTGCCTTATATAGTCCGCCTTATTGCAGGGTGATGATTGGAGGTTACGTAGGAGGGAAGCATGCGAGTTGTGTACATGAATCGGCTGGAGTTGTCTGCCAGAACTAGCTCACTAGTTCGCTCCATTTGGGCAAAGGTCCAGGTCAAGGAATTTAATTTCCAACTAGATTTGGACCAAATGTGGCAAACACTTGGGTGGATTACAGAATTGCCCTGTTAAGGTCAGCCAGAGGTCAATCATTTGAGTGAAGGTCAAGGTCACTGGAGTCAAATGTCAGATTGCCATAGTCCTTACTATCGTCATGCCCATGGGTACAATTACCTAGTCTTTAAAAATGCAAGCTTACACAACATTTCTATGCAGCTGCACATACAGTATTTGATAGACCAACTCAAGAGATCAGCTAAAATTAACTTTATTTCCATTTGTCTGTCTGTCTGTCTCTCAGCAAGATTATGCAAAAGCTACTGTACTGATTCTAATGAAACTTGGTGGATAGGAATCCATTCAATTTTTGAGTGGATGTGTATGGAGGGGCAAATGCAGGATATTTTTTTTACAGATTATTTGACATTGAAAGCTCGGCATTTTTTGAAATTTCCATTAAGTTTTTAGGAAATATTACATGCATATTTACAAAAACATTCAGGCGTATTCATAGTTATAATATCTATGAATGTGCAGGATTTAGTTCAGATCTGGATAAAAGTTTGGGTCCATTAAAAAAATGTGTTTTCACTGTAATATTAATTCAGTCGCAGTATGGTGAAATATAGGGCTGGAAATGCATATCATAGAAGAGCGGACTGTTGGCCTTCTCCCTGTGCCACACCCTGCTATTTAGTTTAATTGTTACCAAGATTACTCAAAAAATTGGGACCAATTTTCATGAAACATGGTGGAGGAGTGGTGCACAGGTCAATAAAGAACCCATTAAATTTGGCGTCAATCTGAATCCAGGAATAGCTGTGTTGGCCCATAAGTTGAATGACCTGCGGATCATGCTTACCAAAGTACTCCAAAGCCTCCAAACAGTTCAGTCTCACAATCATCCTGGGGAAAACCGAGGTGCTTTTCCAGCCTGCACCCAATTCCAATATGCCACAGCTAGGTATTGCGATAGATGACACAGAGCTGAAAAATGTTGACAGCTTTAACTATTTGGGAAGTGTTATCTCAAAGGATGGCTCTCTGGACAAGGAAATAGCTGCCAGACTCAGCAAAGCGAGTCAACTACATAGCAAGGTGCTTAATCATAACGATATTGCACTGAGCACAAAATTAAAAGTGTATAATCCTGTTGTTCTCCCGACACTTCTGAACAGCTGCGAAACATGAACAGTCTATAGGAGACGGGCCCTGCGGTCCATCCTTGGAATTCAGTGGCAGGACAAGGTGACCAACACAGAGGTCCTCGATAAGTCACAGTCTGTTTCTGTGACCCTCAAGTCACTGCTCTGCTGGTCTGGTCACATCATAAGGAACAGTTGTTGTTTGGAGAACTAACACAGGGTCACAGCAAGAGAGACCACCCAATGCAAATGCTACAAAGACGGTCTGAAAGACCGTCTTAAGCGGTGTGACATCTCCCCTGCTTGAACTTGAGACAGCCAAAGACAGAACACGTTGGCACGCTATCACAAGGAAAGCTCCAAAAGACTTTTGAAGAGGCACGACACATCAAAGCCCAGGCAGCTCGGGAGCGTCGCCGTCGAGCAGAATCCATCCCTGCAATAACAGCTGACATCCAGTGCCCAGTCTGCTCCCGACTCTGCAAATCCCGACTTGGACTACAGTCATTCCCGTGTGCACAGATGACTGCGCAGATACGTCTTCCTCGAGATTCGAGGGACCACCATGATGATGATGATGATGATGATGATGACGACATGTAGTGCTCTTGTTCTGATGATCTCCCTGTCTTTGTTTTGACTTCCGTACTTCCGGGTCTAACTGATCCACGTCCTTTATAAGCTCTGTGAAAACGGCTCCCAGTTGCCAGATTGTATTAGGTTCCACCATGCTTTCTCGCGTTCCAAGTCTCTGTGTTTTCTGACTCCATGTTACCGACCTCGCTATCGTTCTGAACCTCTGTTTTTTGCCTCCTGTGTTGTGACCGAGTTGCAGTATTTTCATGAACCTTGCTGCCGTTCTGGAATTCTGGTTACGCCTGCTGGATGGACTCTGTGGTATGAAATGTCCTGGTTACTGAACTTATTCTGTGTTTTTGGACACGTCTACTGCCGAGCCCTTTGAAAGATTGCTATCGCTGACTGAACCCTGGTTACTGGACATTGCCTGGCTCTGGATTACGTTTTTGTGTCTCTCCCCCTCGGAGAAGCTGAGGATGCTTTTGGACTGATTATCGTGGACCGAACCTGAGCCTGAGTTTAACCACCCGGTCCTGTCTGCCATGTTAATCTTGAGTTGCTGCTGCTTTTATTAGTGGACAGTAAAACCTGTTCAAACTGTCCAACATTGTGGTTCACTGTATCGGAGTCCTTGCCGGGATTCATTGCACATGGGGACGGGCCCCCTCATGTTGCAGCACCATGTTAATACAGTAGCCCAAAAGGGACATTACTCTGCCTTTTGCATTTTACAGCACGGCCGGAAGAGGAATCACTGGTTGCTAGTGCAGGCTAACAAGTTTAAGAACCCTCATTTTTGTGAAATTGAGGATCATACATATTGCTTAATACAAGAGAAGGCAAGAAGAAGCAAAAATATGAAGGTAAAGAATATTGTGACCTGCAGTGGCATAATGCAATCTGCAACCTCACCACTAGATGACACCAAATTCTACACACTGTAGCTTTAATTCCATTATCTTTGTCAGTCTCACAGTTAAAAATTTTTTCACGGGACTCAGCGAAATTTCGCCTTATCTTTTCTCTCCATTCATTGCTAACAAATCTGCCCATCCGCTTGTCTCTCCTTCACACCCTATACACTCGCATGTGTGTGTTTTAGATACAAAAGTGAGATAGGCAGTCGTCAATCAGACAGGCAGGAAGACAACAGATCTGTTCTTTGACCCTCACTCTCGTCCTGCGGCAACAGACACTGGGGTCCCTCCCAGAGGAGATGAGAGGAAAACCGTGGTCTGACCTGGCGAACCGCACCTCCCACGCTGCATCCCCAAACATGCCTGATGAGGGCGGTGGTGGTCACGCTCGCCCTGTTGATGCTATTGTGCGATTTGTTTTTCATCCTCATTCTAAGACTCGCACGTGGCCACCGATGGAGCCGACAGATCTTTGTTTGGCTCGCAGCCAGAGCTTGACAAGATCAAATAAATGATGAGATGGTGCAGATATTGACCAAAACTAAGTTTTTCTGCTGTGTGTGTCACGTGATTTTCTCCACCTCACCTCTGATTTCTTTATGTGTCTTTGCCGTTTGTTTCTATCTGTCCTGATCTCTCTGCTGCACCATAATATCAGTAAAGTGTTGCATCTTCAACACAGTGCTGCATTGCTTTAGGGAGTTTTCCACTGTAGAATATTAAGGTTCAATCCCATTTCTCCTCCCTTAGCCGTACCCCTTGTTTTGGAGTGCCCATCAGCAAGTGGGGCCCTTCAGCAGGTAGGGCCCTTCAGCAGGTGGGGCCCTTCAGGAATGGAGTGAAGTAAAATCTGCAATGAATGTCACAAACAAGACGTCTTTAAATATGTTTGAACCACAAATGCCTTTATTCTTACAAAGCTGCAATTCAAATAACTAAAATATTCTTTATAAAACTGAAAAATATGCAGATTTAAATTTAAATTAACTGAACGCGTTGTTAACGCTGAAATCTGGCCTTGCGGTCCAACATGATCCGAACAAAACCAAATCATTAACTGGAGAAATTATTGCACTGAAAGCTCGTCATCAACAATTATTTATGCTCTGGTAGTTTATTAACTTCTCAAAAAGGCAGAAGAATTGTTCGGTTTTGGCCTCGCTGCCCTCCACTGCCCTCCTCCTGTCCTTTGGAAAGAAATCCAGTACTGGATTGTTATTCCTTTTTCTCTTTTAAGGCGGTGTGGTTGAGGGGGTCAGAGGTCACTCTGGAGGCAGATGCACTCACTGTAGATGCATGCACGGCTGTGTACAGTCCATAGTCCCGGTTCAGGGGTCCAGTTCCTAAGTCAGGCTTACATTCGATGATGTCCTGTAAGAAAAAGAAATGAAAACCTGACTCCCTCTGGTCAGGTACACAGGAACACCTGTGCACTGCTAGTTCTTGGTGTAAAAAAAATAAAAAAGTATGGCCCCGTGTCCATATAGCATTTTTTTCTGAGCGGCAACGTCTTTTTTCAATTCCTCTTAATGAGAACGGAGTGCATGCGGCCGGGGTAACATATGTCATATGCCATAGTATCCAATGGGCGTTGACCTTGTGTGACCACGCATTCAAAACTATTCCATTTATTGATCCTATTAGCTGAACCAGTAATTTGCATCACTTTTTACCAAAATTGGAGTAACTTTAATTTTTGACCCCTGTACAAACTAAAATTGAACTTTGTCACCATTTTTGCTGTTTTTAACCTATAACTCCATAACATTCAGTCACAGATAGTCCAAACTATACCTTTTTAGAATCTTTATGATCAGACAAATTATATGGTATATGTTTCAATATGATTGAAGGATTTGTATATTTTGACCCCTGTGTAATCCTTCATTGACCTCTCATGGTCCTCACAGGTCAAATCCAAGTTGCCTCCACATCTGAAAATAAACCTTATGGTATGTCTGTGGTAGAAATTTCATGCTCTTATCACAAACCGAACAATTGTCCTGACATTTTGAGCTTTGCCACCTGACTATTACTAGTTTCTAATGCGTTATTATTACATTTTAACTTTGACATTGATGACACATCATTAGTCGTACTGTTAACATACTTGTAAAACGTTTTAGCATTCTTCTTTACTTTTTTTTTAACACATTTCTTTTCTCTTAACAGCTCTAATTTTACGTGTCACTTCATTTTCTTCTCTTGATATAACGGTGATGAACTAATAGATGTTGACTCAATGTCAGGAAATTCAGTTTTAGTGTCAGGGTAACTACTTTGTGGAACACTTCACCGGCATATGTTGTTCTCTCGCCAGATTTTAAAATTAATTATGACAATTATTGTAGCACCGTAAGTGTTTCTTAAATGTTTTTAAGAAAGCTCGCTACCATTAATATTGGTCCTGATCTGCAGGAACAAACTTTTTTTAATTTATTGATAATAACCTTGAAGTTAGGCGGCACGGTGGCTCAGTGGTTAGCACTCTTGCCTCACAGCAAGAAGGTCTGGGGTTCGATTCCCAACGTGCCCAGTTCCTTTCTGTGTAGAGTTTGCATGTTCTTCCTGTGTCTGCAAAGACATGCATGTTAGGTGAATTGGCGACTCTAAATTGACCATACTTGTGATGTTGTAGTAGTAGTGTTTGTCTATCTATATGTGGTCCTGCGATGGACTGGCGACCTGTCCAGGGTGTACCCCACCTCTCGCCCAATGACCGCTGGGATAGGCTCCAGCACCCCCCCGTGACCCTTAATTGGAGTAAGCGGGTGTAGAAAATGAATGAATGAACCTTGAAGTTAAACGCTTTGGTTATTACAGTGTAGTTCTTCCCCTGGAACTTTCAGCTCTGTGCCGAAATCAGAAAAGAAACACCAAAATATTGCTGCTGGATTATTTTTAAAGCTAAAATCTTAACCGAGAGTGAAACACCTTTACTGCCACGCACAAATCGCTCTTTGCACGAAGTTGTAATGACTGTTTTTGAGCCATTTTTCTGAAGTGCGTGTTGTCACGAACCAATTATATATTCTGTTGCACATACATTCAACTAAGATATTAGGACATATTTTATCATTTTTTTTGCAATGTTCTTTGCAAAATTTACTTATATTTCTGGACTTCTTTCACTGAGCCGGTAGCAATCTTCGTTCTGCAAGTGAATGGCGACTCCGTTTGTAAAGCATTCTGGGTATTTTGATCTTCCCCTTGCTGTGAAGTCTGCATCTGAAATTCCTTCATTTGAAAGCCTGTTTGGAGGGAGAGACGACCACTCCCCCTTGATCCCTTAAAGAAATGGGACACCCTGCACTTCACGGGAACACACAAAACGAAGGGAAAGAGCAAAGGCAGAGTATTGGATTTAGGCCTAAAGCTACAGTGCATTCATAGCCATGTGTTCATTACTGTATAATTATCTGCAACAATGAATTGATGTGTATTCATGAGGTCAGAATGACCCCTTCATATCTACATGGGAGCGGGCCCCCGCATGGACACCACCATGTTGAGACAGTAGCCCAAAAAGGACATACTTACCCTGCCTTTCGCATTTTACAGCATGGAACCCTCATTTTTGTGAAATGGGGGATCATACATATTGCTTATCACAAGAGAAGGCAAGGGAGTGTGAGTCCCCGTCACTAAAGAAGTGAAAACTCGAAGGGAAACAAAACCGTGACCGGCGAAAGCATAATGCAATCTGCACCATCACCACTAGATGACACTAAATCCTACACACTGTAGCTTTAAGTTATAATATTGCTAGTTGTGAGGATGATTGTTTCGAAGCGCTTCATGTAAACAATATCTGGTTCCCAGGCTTCCACTTTAGGAGACACTGGAGCCGGAAAGTGGAACAGGAACCAGTTTTTCCAGTCAAGCATGAGCATTTTTGGGGGTGGAAACACAAGTTTACAGTTTGGCTCCATCACAAACCTCTGTGGAAAAGCGACAGGAAAGCAGGACAAAAAGCTGAACTGGAATATCTTAATAAAGAATGTAGTGGGACTAAGACCAAGGCCAGGTGTCTCAAAGTGGCGGATGAATGAGACCGTGAGTAGCAAATAGCACATAGCCTTGCTGCAGTAAAAAGTAAAACTAGTAAGTCCTGTTCAGGTCCTGAGGCCCATTGGGCCAGTGCTTATCCCAGTAGATGAGAGTCTATGACCCCCCCTGGACGGGACACCTGTCCAACGCAAGTTACTTCTCCAGTCAAGGCCAGTAATCATTTACAGCTGGGTGGACTGGGACACAGGTAGCTTGAAGCTTGCACCTGGAATCAAATCCCGGTCTGCATATTGGTAGTCCAACCCTTATCCCACAGAGCCACCTACCTGCTCTGCATATAATATAGCAAAAAGATATAATGAAATTAGCAAGTTTGAAAAATAAGTCTATAATAAACATAGACCTGACCTGACCAGGGAGCACATGCTGGTACCATGGACCGCTGCACACCACACTACGGAACCACTCTGGGTCCTGCTTGGCAGCCACCCAGGCATACAACCTGTCCATCCACACCTCCTGTAAATACCCATCTACCTGCTGCAGCAAGCTTACATATGGGCGTCCCCTTGGTCTTTTCCAGTTGCTGGGGTCCTCAACACTTGGGAACCTGAACGCTGCATCATGTCAAGAGAAATGCACGACATACCCATAATGCTGGGTAACAGATTACAATCAGAGCAAATTTTCAATGGCAAGCTAAAATATAGGCAGATTTTGCTGTCACTGTAATTCCGTTACCATAGAATTTCCCTGTTGTAGCTGATGTTTCCTCATGACGCAAGTAGTATGCCTCATCTGAGTCTCCCTAAGGAACGATTTGTTTGGCACAAAGTCATTCCAGCAGTACCCAAGGATCCTCCAGAGAGCGCTAGTACCAAAAACATCCAGTTGTCACTTTAGGTCATTGGGTAGAATCCAAGTCTTACAACCATACATTAAGACAGGAATCACCAGGACCCGAAAGACTTGGACCTCATTCTCCTGCAAAGGTATCGGTATTGCCAAGCACGTCTTTCCGGGAACCTCATGACTCCATGAGCTCTTCTCAGGCATCTCTCAATCTCATAGGCTGAGGACCTGAATTTCAACGCTGGGAGCTGAATCTCTCTACAAGTTCAACACTTCACCACATACAGATACACCTGTGATGTCCGAGTCCAGGAAGTCATAAAAAGCATGGATCATAGTCTTGATCTATAGGAAAGTTATAAACCCAGACACTCCCGACTCCTCACTCACCTTCTCAGGTGCCGCAATCAGGTCATCCATCGATTCTGCAAAGATCACAGCATTGTCCGCAAAGTCAGGAAAACCTTTCCTCACCAACAAAGGCACTTAAGTTGCTGGACTCTACAACCCCACCAAACATCCAGTCCATACAGGCGTTGAACAGGTTAGGAGCTAAAACACATCCCAGAATTCACTGGGAAGAACTCAGGCACTCTACCCCTGCTCCGCACAGCACTTACTACCTGTGTATAGGCTGGCTAGGATGTTCAGCAACTCGCTGAGGATCCCACAAATTCTCAGGATGTCCCACGGTTGCAGCCTGATCAACCAAATCAAACGCTTTGTGAAAATCATCACTGGCTGCAAAGAAGCGCTGCAGATATTCACGCTAACATTCACTTGAGTACTTGCAGAGCTCAGGTGCGGTTGATGGTTGACTTCTTGGGCCTTGCCTTGTTGAGCAGCAAGTAACTGAGACGGAATCCTGAACAGGAAATTGTGATAAGGAAACAAAATTATTTCCAACTTTTGAGTTCACGTTCCAATGTCAGAAAGGTATCAGACTTTATAAGTCGAGCTAAGAGAGGAGCAGGTTTGCTGGATGACCTCTTTCAGCAAAGGATAGCAAAATATAAAGAACTCAGGAAGGATTAATGCTCTGAAAGCTTTTTTTAAAAGTTGCGGTTGCCAGTTTCCCAGGTTATGAATTCCCAAAATAACATTCTTGTCGGTCATATGCACGTGTGCCACATGAGCCAAATGAAACAAGTAAGAAATGAAAATGAAGTGTTTGTTGGAGGCGTTGTTGGCTCCTCATCAGTGGTGCCAGCAGAACCTCTGTGAACGAACAGCAACGAATAAATCGCCACGCTGGGAAGCATCTGCGCCAGGGAAGTTAACACAGATGTGAGTTCCTGGAACACATGTCTTTGCTAGCTATAATAACAGCAGATCCTTCCCAGAGCAAACCCAACACCTTCCTTTTAACCACCAGGAGAATAACCACAACAAAAGACCCCTTCTGTTTATTCCAGCCTTAGATGTTTTTTTGTTTTTTGTTTTTTTTAGACAATAGATGAAATATTTCGGCCTTCATGTGTGATGTTGAGTTTTTTATGGTGCCTTTCATGTTCTGTAAAGGGGGATGTGCTGAATAGAGTTTGATCATCTCGCATCCCATGTAAAAAAAAAAAAAAACGCAAAAACGATGGATTAGTCACACTAGGAATTGCCAATGTGAATTTTATTTTTGTTGGCAGTTTGGCTAAACCCAGCTCGAAATTTTTGGTTCCGAGAATAATCCCTAAAGATTATTTTCTCAGTGACCGTAAAACGTTCTCCAAACCAAATTCATGAGAACATTCTTAAAATGTGTCTGTTCTAGCTTCAAACTTTCTTAAAATGTTGTACTGCAGTTTATTTCAAACGGGGTTTTTTTTTTTGCGGTGACATTTACAGAACGTTCAGGGAATATAATGTTAACAAAACATTACCCGAAGAACTCAGAGTGGCATAATATATTATTTGCCTTCAAACAAACTCATTTTTCTGTTTTCAAGCCAGCTAAAGCTCGTATCTCACTGGGCTTGCGGCCGATTCGTCTCAGTCGGCTCTTGGTCTCAATGTAGCCTGAAATAATTCTCTAAGCAGTCGGAATCAGTGTCCCCATTTGCTAATTAGTTGCTCGCCTCGATGTCATTCGCCTGCAGATTTTGAACATGTTCAAAACCCTGGTGGCGAATGAACAACTACTTATTTTCGCTAACTTGTCTCTAACTATTCTCAAACTAGTATTTTTACTCACCAAGGAGTCTTCAGTAGACCGCTAACAAGCCGCCCCCCCGGTCTGTTTTAGTCGCCCGATTCACTTCATTTGCTACAAGGTCGGATCACGGTCGAAATACGGTCGCCGGTCGTTAGCAAGTCATTAACGACTTGAGGATGACAGACATACGGCCGCTTAGCGAATATTCTGCGAATATTCTTCAACAACACGCCCAGCGGTCGTCTAATTTGTTAAACGGTCATCAAAAAGTGGCAAATACGTCGCCCCCAATGTCGCCAAAAACGTGGCCAAATTCGTCTAGCAGTCGTCTAAAAATTCAGTCGTCACAGTCGCCAAACATCCATCCATCTTCAACCGCTTATCCGGAATCGGGTCGCGGGGGTAGCAGCTTTAGCA